>JASANE010029252.1:0-12358 GCA_030248225.1 Trileptium ribeirensis | reverse complement strand
TTCATGAGCTTAGTTAAAAAGGTAATATATATATATATTACCTTTTTTAGTTAAAGTAAATATATATCTATATATATATATTTGCTTAGTTAAAAAGTAAATAAATATATATATATATATATATACCCGAAGGTAGCTCATTGGGGCCTGTCCTGTTTCTTTATTACGTTACTCAAATCGACGCTTGTGTTTCTAGTGGGATTTTAAAATTTGCAGACGACTGTAAAAATTTTCGACGCATTCCGAAAACTCCAGTTTCTACATTAGTGGCTACGACGGACATGCAGACTGATTTAAATTCCCTTTGGGAGTGATCGAAATTATGGTCTATGGACTTTAACGACGACAAATATCCAGTGATTCATTTCGGCAGATCAAATCCCTGTATCGATTATGAAATGGGAGAACAGACTTTAAACTCTAAAGAGTATGTACGAGATTTGGGTGTATTAGTTGCCTATAATTTAAAGTGTTCATTTCACTGCGCGGATGCAGTCCGACGCGCCGAGCGCATCGTAAATTGTATTAGTAGAATAATTCACAACAAATCCGTGCCTATTATTCGGAAACTAAACAAGTCTCTCGTTAGGCCAATTCTCGAATATTGTTGCACTGTGTGGTGTCCGCATTACGACCGTGATATCGAAATCATCAAAAAAGTTCAGCGTAGGATAACTCGCATGGTTCCGGGATTTAATGACCTTTCTTACGAAGAACGTCTGCGCCGATTTGGAATACAGTCACTCAAAACGCGACGTATACGTGCCGATCATATTATGGTATACAAACTCTGTCACAATCTGACCGCTCTACCAGTACATTTATTTTTTGATCTACACCCGACTGTTCAAACGCGTGGTCACTGATACCGTTTAAAACGAAAGTTCACTCCACGGTGGAATTATGCCAGGCACAGTTTCTCATATCGAACTTTGGAACCGATTGCCCGACATGGTTGTCGCCGCGCCGAGTTTGATCAGTTTCAAAAGGCGTCTCCACGACTCAGGTCTACTGCCACAACTTAGTTATCCCTGTCTGCTGGCGCCTTATTTTTGCTTCAGAATCAATCTTGCATACCGCAGCTTGACAACGACATGACACATGGCACCGATTACGGTGTCTTTATTTCGGCGGCATCGCTATTGGCAAATTCTCTCAACAATCAAATTGTGAAAAGATGCCGGCCGGTGAGCATATATATATATATATATATATATATATATATATAAGCCACTTGAGCAGCGAAACGACCGGTGTTTCATCGAAAGTAAAGACAATTTCATAAATACGTTGGTGACAAACATAACTCATTACCGAACGAAATTACGGAAGATTTTTATTAGAAGCATAATAGCATATAGATAAATTTTCTTGCTTGAGCAGCTATTCTCCCACTAAAAGCATTAAAAACTGACTAATCAGCTAATAACGCTATGTGATTTTGGCTATACTGATCTGTTTACAGTTAGAGATAATACACTTCTGAGAAGCGTTGAATAAAAATTCGGCACGTAATAATTTCACAGAAAGCTACCGCCTTGTTACGTGTCTTGTTCTTCGTAAACAAGCTGCTCTATAACTATCACGTTCTCTTTTACAAAGTGACAGATGGGTTTATAGTATTATCTAATTGTGCGAGTTGTATCATATAAACCAAACCAGGCACATTCTAATCGATATGATCCGTAAGTCTCAGTCGTCAATACTAGGCCTTCATCGATACTGAAAAGTAGTAATAGCCGATATCGATATTCGCTAAACAAATACATAGCGATTCAAATTTTGAATTTGAACTTAAAGTGTCTATAAATACACAAATGCATGAACTTGCATGTAAAAATATATTTATGCATGTGAAATTTTTTATTAGTTATTGCCGATGTTATATCCGTGTCGACATGGTCTTACTATGGGGGTGTTATTTCGTTCTTGGTTTGTTGGGGTGGGGTGGAAGTATTATTTTTGTCTGCTATCTGTAGTTAAATAATTGGAAAGGATACGTCACCGAAGAATGTGTGGTCCGAGGAGTGGCCAGCAGTATGCCAGTGAGAAAGCAGGTTTTTGGCACGCGTTCTTTTTAGCAGCAATCGTGTCTCGCGCGGGTGCGTGACTACAGCTATGCTTGTACAATACTCAGCGCCAAAAGCTGGAGATAAAATGTTTATTTTAGTTAAAACAGTTATAATATGCGGAGCACCAATTCAATGCGCAATTCTCTCTGGATTGCGTTTATCTCTGGCACAGATGTTTTAGCTCGTTTTTCGGCTACCGTACTTGTGTTCCTGCACCTCTGACCGTTTTTCTTTCATTCTAGTACTTTAGAATTTAGGTTATTTATTATTTTATTAGGTCTTTTGTGAGGTTTGCACAAAATGTCGCGACCGCAGATACTTCGTATTCTATTTGATTACCTCAGCCTGGACCTTAGCTTTAATTTGCTAATAACCCCACACCCGACCGGAGTGCATGGGGGTTATATTACGAACTAGGTTGTCCCGAGCGGAAACAACCTAGCAAGACTTTTCTCCTCGTCCTTCTACAGCCGATCGGAATGCTGACAGATAACTTTGAGGAATCGCTGAAAGAACAAAAGACAGGGCTGTTTCAATGCCACTCTCTTCTCATTCACCCCGGATTCTGAAGACATTTCCCGTTATTCTACGGATCCCGCTCAATTCTCATACCACAGGGCTAACTCGGACCAAAGTTGTTTTATCTATTTTCTATTAAGTTTTCTAATGCCATTAGGCTTAGTTCTTTAAGCCCATACCACCTGTATTCGTGTATTGCAACATCAGTACTCCGCCTATGCAACACGCAAGTATTTGACTATAACTCTTGACACCATGTAATTTTGCAGTTTCTCTTAGTAAAACTATCTGATCGTAATGCATCGTCTGCTTCCGTGTTTGTTCAACTCCCACCATCACAGGATCTTTAAAGCCCAAAGCTGTAAACCAAAAGCCAAAAACACATGAGACTTCTTTGAGACTGTACCTAAACCAACAACGCTTCTAATCTTATACACGTTTCCACAGCTTCTTTCATTGTTGCCGTTGACCTAAGTTCTTTCGCCGCTGACGTTGTCGTAGGTTGCTTCTATTGTTTCTTTCGCTTATATACCTTACAACCAGCACTGGTAAGTAAGTTCTTTTGGTTACGAGCGGTTTGTATCTTTACTCCAAATTTTCGGTTCCAGTGACTACTGGTGCTCTCGACATGGAATCCGCATTCTGGTGATATCGCGCCGGCTTCTATACAATTGTATACCCGTACTCAGGAATCTTGTTTGCCATTCGAGTCAGTAGCACGGTCATTTTTATTCAGGATATGGACCAACTGCGCATGATCCGTGATAATAGTTGTATGATATCCAAAAAATGCACGGCCGGAAATATTGTTCTGCCCGAATTACTGCAAGGCATTCTTGTTCTGTGATTGTATACCGGGTTTCTTCATCACATTTGTTACTTCCATAGTGGATGACGTGTTCTTACCCCATTTCGTCTTCTTGAGATAGGAAGTATAAAATACCTTGCTTGCTTGCGTCGGTGTACAGGATGAACGGCCTGTATGAATCCAGGCATATGAGGACTGGGGTGTTGTTATTTTGGTCTTCAAAATATAGCACGCCTGTTGGGTTTCCTCTGTCCACAATTGACTAAACTACATCACCCTTGATCGTTTGCTAGTGGTGTCATATAACAGTTCTGCTATCATTCCATAATCGGGCACGAACTGTCTGTAGTTCATGGTTAATCCCAAGACGATATTGAGAATATTATGATATCATCGAGGTAGCATACGCACGACTCTATCAAGACCCCTGCCAAAATTAATTGCACCATTCTTTGAATGTTTCAGGTGCGTTCGTCAATCCGAAGGGCATAATGTTGAACTCGAACAATCCATCGTGACAAATAAACAAGGTCTTTTTATCCTGCTCGTTCATCGGTACTTAACCAATAGCCTAATTTAAGATCTAATTTTGAGAAATACTTCGCACCGCGTAACGCAACCATTTCATTGATTTTTGGTAACGGAAAACTGGCGCGTTTTGTGATGACTGTAGGAACATTTACATAATTCAATGCGCCTCTCGTCTTCTTGCCGAATTAACACCATTTCGTTCACTCGTCAACTGTGGGATAGCAATTTCCTGTTCATAGAGATTCAGTAGCTGCCGATAATCAATTACTAATGGGAACGCTGCTACATAGGAAATCGTGTCTGTATATAGGGATGTTTGAAAAATTTCTGATCACGATAAATTGTATCTTCTGCACCTTATCATTCTACTAAATCTCGTTGGTTGGTTGTTCTTTTTCGTTTTGCAGGTTCGATCGATTTAATACCACTCTATATCGGTTTTGATTTTGTTGTTAATTCTTCGTTCTCGAAACTGTTCGATGTTGATCCTTCGCTGTTCTTTCTTCTTTTCGTGTACTTCCGTTTCCGCCATTGATATCGCTTGTGGATTCTTTGTTTGGATGTCGCCGGTCCATGATTTGATGATCGGCTTTCCTCTTTTTCCAACTTTGATCCATTTTACACATTCATCCTTGTTCTCCATTTGATTCTTTCTTTGTTTTTTCGAACCGATCTATTGCTCTTTGGGCTTTTCCCTCGTCGACCACTGTTCTTATGATGGTTTCTTCGACCTTCCGTACCAGTGGTTGATCTTCAATTATTTCTATTTCAATCGTATTCAGATTGCACACCGGTATCGTGATGTTGCCTTCTACTTTGGCGATACTTTTCGGTATTTCTAATCCGTTGTTGGCCTTTATCAACGGTTCTACGGGTATCGTATCAATTTTTTTGTTCCTTCCGAAGTCTTTATTTTGATGAACTTTGCCGACCATGGTGGGATCACTTGCTCGTATATACGAACACTTACAAATTTCAAGATGGTTATCATCTTCCTGACCAATCGATCCCATTTCGTTGGTTTGCTAGCAATGGGTGTCGGTCGACCGTTCATCTTGATTCGTAGTTTTTGATAATCTATCACCAGTTCGAAGGCAGCCAGAAAGTCGTGTCCGTATATCGCGATCTTTGAAAAGTTTTTGATTACGATAAACCGGATCTTTCGTACTTTCTTTTCCAGGTGGACTTGTACGAAAAAGTAGCCTACTGTTTTTTCTGTTAAATTGCTGTTGAATCCCACTGCACATAATGCCACTTCTCTGAGTGGCAGGTGCTGTGCTTGAAATATTTTCAAATTGTTCTTTACTGATGATCGTTATTTGTGATCCCGACCAAACCTCGGAGCTTCTTGTTCCCTTCGGGGTACGTATCGATGTAGTACCTTGACAAGACTGTCGGGTCACTGCACGGTTCATATTCTTTCGATTGATCCACTTGATTTACTTCTACGAATGTTTCTTTCTTTTCGTTTGCCGACATATTCTCGATCTTCCCCAATTCTTTCTGAGTATTCTCTTTTCTTTCTACTCCGCTCGATTTTGATGGGTGGTTGTTCGCCCTTTCATTTGTTTGATTCGGTCGGTTCGTTAGAATTCTGCATCGATTTTGATTTTGTTGTTGACTTCCCGGTCAGTTTTCTCTTCTACTTTGTTCCATGTTTCTTGGAGCACATTGCCTCGTTGTATGGCCCAATCTACCGCAATTGTTGCACCTTGGTGGCGTTTGATTCATCACCTTTTGTGGGTTTTGTTGCTGTTGGTTTGCACCGGTACTGGCATTCTTTGTTGCTGTTGCCAATTCATTTGCTATTGCGTTGGATGTTGCGATTTTTGCGCCGATTGCATTGTCTGAAACATCGGTTGCTGCATTCCCGTTAGACCATAACACTTTGTCCATTGAAGTTAGTTGTACTTCTATTATATGGCATTAGTTTAGTACTTTCTGGTGGAATCTCAGTATCAACGGATACCCTACAAACATGGAAAGCATCCACAGGGACTTCAGTCAGCTTTTCAGATACTGGCAGTTTTTCTGTACCCGGCTCGTCAGACGTCGTTGATTTACGTTGGACTAACGATCAGGAGCGCACTGGTTTATCACCAACCAAGATTCGCATTTTCTGGTAATCAATTACGGTTTGGAATTTCCATAACATGTAATCACCGATGACAATGGCGACTGGCATGTCAGGTATAACGTGAATTTGCACGTACTGGGGCTGATCTCCGAAATATACGCGTGCTTCAAACCATCCCAATGTCTTACTAGCGGGGGAACCATCAAAAGCAAATACTTGTATTACTTCGGAACTCAGTTTATACCGATCGAAACCCTTTTCGTATACCTCCTGGAGCATAAGGGTCATTTCAACTCCGGTATCTACTAGTCCACGTAACTTACACGAACCTATTTGTATGTCAACATAGAAACTTGATTTCATGGGACGTGCCAACAGCTCTACCTGAGCTATCGAAACATGTATGTCATTTTGGAGTTCCCGAATTTTCCTCGAAAGCTAGTTCAGGAACTTGTTCCATTATTACTTGACGACGTGAATTCTTGGAATATAGTACCACATTATTATTAGCGTTAGCGTTTGGCTCAGTCTCCACGATCGTTAAAATCTACTGGTCGGTCGTGATGAAATTCATTCGTCGGTTCCTGACAATAATTTTTCTGTACGCTCAATAGAAACAGCGCGACGCTTTAATTCGCTTTAATTTAACACCATTGCTCACCATGGATCAAACGCGAACGTAACCCAAGTCGCATACCTCGCAAAAACACATTGCGCAATAGGTTGGCGGCGTGTTTATTACCAGTTCCAGCGGAACAATCCGTTTGTGCCATCGCAACTCTAACTCATCAGCGAAATCCGTTACAGAATTTTTCTGACTCATTTGTTGGAACAGTCTGAACCTCATCCACGAATTCCCGACTTTCGGCGAATCGTTCGTGTAATTGGTAAACTAAATTTTCATACGTCGTCGGTGCGTTTGGACCTGTCATCTACAGTTCAATAAAACTTCGAGCGACATCTTTTAATTTCTTATGCAAGGTACGAAATTATCACTTGGACTGCCTACACTTGCCAACTCGAACTCGGTTTGCAACCGACGAAAACACGTGGAAAAATCTGAATTACCATCAAACCTTTCAATATTGACTGGTTCCTTCGGAGGCTGTACGTTAACCACAATAGGCGGCGCCACAGGAGCAGCCACCGCAACAGGCGCAGCGGTAACAACATCAGCAGCAGTTTGTGTACACGCTTACGTAGCTGTAGCTGCACGAGTACTGGTACTAACCGACACAACAGTCGCTGCTACTAGGACTGACCTAACTGGAGCGGACACAGGTGCACATGAAAACACAGCAACCGGTGCTAACGAAATCCTACCAGGTGCTGATATAGCGTCACAAAACCAACTTGGTAAAAGCTGAACGAACTCTTGTTATAAAAGTTGGTTTATCGCCAACGTTCATTACCTCCAGATTAGTGCTGACAATGAAGTCTAGCAGATCTAATCCTCTCTTATTGCAGTGTTTACTTCCCCACTGAGTGTGGTGTGCATTTGCATTACATCCTAATATAAGTCTGATATTGTTGATATTACAGTAATTTACTAGATCTTTTACATTTTGACTTGGTGGTGAGTCAGCTTCATATGGCATATATACCGAAGCTACCCATAGCTCTCTGTTTTCATTACATATCTTAATGACTGTACAGTCACCATCACTGAAGTTTCTTATGAATACGCTTTTATTCCTTCGGCTCACAAAAATAGCAGCTCTCGGACGTTCTATAGCAGCTTGATAGACATCATAATCTGTATTCCATATACACGGAATACTGTTCTTTAAAAATGGTTCCTGAACCAACAAGCAGTCTACTTCCGCAGATTTGCTTTGCTAATCTCAACCGTAGCCTCTTTGCAGTGTTGCAAGTTAATTTGTCTAAATCTCACCATTTCATATAATATAAGTCTGTTGATCCTATGTTAATCTTCCTGTATGATATACATGTTATAATATGTGTACCATATAGCTCAAATTTGTTAACAATTATTATCAGAAATAACACTATTGAATAACATGGTTTATCACTTATATACTGTTGCATTAGATGATGCAATCTTTTCATATATTAACTCACGACCCACGCAGCTCCAGTCATGCAAGGCTGCCAAGCAAGCCCGCACCCTGTGGTTACTTCTGGATTTTCCAAGAAATCTCTTTACCCTCATGGCTCTTATACATGGCGTAAGCCTTGTTTCTATATTTTTAGCATAGCCGAAACCTACATATATGTAATTGTCACAGCTACGCTGATCTAAATTATTCTGATCTTCTCCTACACACGCAGCAGCTACATCCATATTTGGATTACTACTGCAGTTTCTTCACTGGATGATTGGAGGCATCTCGGTCACGGTTGCTAACTTCATATTGATTAGAAAACAAAAAAGCTAACACATGTTAGCTAATAAAACTACGAGTGCCTATTTATGCAACTTAGCACTAAAATAAAAGAGAAAGCTTGAAAATAAAAGAAAAACAAACCCACGGACGTAGAAGGAAGAGAAGGAGGGAGGGGTATAAAAGATGAAAAAGTGATCCATCCCGGCTTTGGGAGAATTTTTCTGTTTTTGGGACAGGTCTGGACGGGAAACATATAATAGAGTATTTAGTGAAAAATGTAAAAAATGGTATTTTAGCCCCGGGAACCCCTTGGGTAGCCTACTAATTCCACGACATCGCCGGTTGTCGATTTAGCACCTTCTACTGGTGCTGTACTTTGCACCATCTATTACCTTTCCGTATCCGGTTTTTATTCTTTCGATACCTTTTCACCATCTTCACTGAGAATGCGTGTACAACTGACGCTATCCGTTCCCGATTCATCCATCTTTAGTTAACCGGCTCATATTGCCTTCCCGATCTAGTATTTAGTGAAAAATGCAAAAAAGTGGGATTTTGCCCCGGGAACGCCTTGGTAGCCTACTAATTCCCCGACATCCCCGGTTGTCGGTTTAGCACCTTCCACTGGTGCTGTTCTTTGCTCCATCCATTACCTTTCCGTATCCGGTTTTTATTCTTTCGATACCTTTTCACTCCCTTCGCTGACAATGCGTCTACCACTGACGCTATCCGTTCCCGATTCATCCATCTTTAGTTAACCGGCCCCTATTGCCGTCCCGATTTATTCACTCAATTCCGTCTCAATTCATTTTGTTTTTTTTTGTTTACCATCCCTATTTTTATTTTCTTCTTTCTTTATGACCTGGTTGTCTTCGGACTTGCGGTTTCCCCCCGAAATTTTTAAAACACAAAAGCCTGAAAATATAAAATATGATTAATACGCAACAATTATTAATCACATATAAAATAAAGCACTATTTTTATTTTTGGTCCTTTTGAGGTATCTTTTTTGGGCTAGGATTGGCAGTATTTTTGGCAATGGTGATTATGGCAAAATTATTGCTAGTATAGTAGTATTATATCGTCTTTGTTGGTTGGGCTGGGGTCTATTACAATATAGATCGTCTCTGTCGATCGAAGGTGAGATTCCATGCTTGAAATCACTGGTATTTCTTTGGGGCGACGGATCTCGGCGTCATCGGGTAAATTATCACCGGTTTCACAATATCGAACCAAGGCTTACGCCATGTATAAGAGCCATGAGGGTAAAGAGATTTCTTGGAAAATCCAAAGTAACCACAGGGTGCGGGCTTGCTTGGCAGCCTTGCATGACTGGAGCTGCGTGGGTCGTGAGTTAATATATGAAAAGATTGCATCATCTAATGCAACAGTATATAAGTGATAAACCATGTTATTCAATAGTGTTATTTTGATAATAATTGTTAACAAATTTGAGCTATATGGTACACATATTATAACATGTATATCATTCCAGAAAATTAACATAGGGATCAACAGACTTATATTATATGAAATGGTGAGATTTAGACAAATTAACTTGCAACACTGCAAAGAGGCTACCGGTTGAGATTAGCAGAGCAAATCTGCGGAAGTAGACTGCTTGTTGGTTCAGGGACCATTTTATAAAGAACGGTATTCCGTGTATAAGGAATACAGATTATGATGTGGATCAAGCTGCATTATATAACGGTCGAAGTATTATTTTTGAGCCAAAAAGAATAAAAGCGTATTCATAAAACTTCAGTGATGGTGACTGTACAGTCATTAAGATATGTAATGAAAGACGAGAGGTATGGTTAGCTTACGGTATATATGCCATATGAAGTTGACTCACCACCCAAGTCAAAATGTAAAAGATCTACAGTAAATTACTGTAATATCAACAATATCAGACTTATATTAAGAAATGTGGTGCAAAATGCACACCACCACACTCAGGTGGGGAAGACGCTCAATAAGAGATGGTAGATCTGCTGAGACTTTCATTGTCAACACTCAATATGTGAGGAAATGAAGCGTAGGCGATTAGAAACCAACTTTTTATAACAAGAGTTCGTTCAGCTTTGTACCAAGTTGGGTTTTGTGACGCTACTATGGGCACCTCAATTATTATTTTCGTACACACCGGTTTATCCTGTTTTCATGTGCACCTGTGTCCGCTCCTGTTAGGTCAGTCCCTAAGTCGCCCAGCGACTGTTGTGTCGGTTAGTACCAGTACTCCAGTAAAGCTACAGCTACGTAAGCGTGTACACAAACTGCTGCTGATGTTGTTACCGCTGCGCCTGTTGCGTCGTGTCGGCTATTGTGGCGCCGGTTATTGTGGTTAAACGTACAGCCTCCCGAAGGAACCAGTCAATATTGAAAGGTTTGATGGTAATTCAGATTTTTCCACGTGTTTTAGTCAGTTGCAAACCCGTAGTTCAAGTTGGCACTGTAGGCCGCGGTCCAAGTGGCTGAGGTCATTACCTTGCATAAGAAATTAAAAGATGTCGCTCGAATTATTGAACTGTAAATAGGTCCAAACGCACCGACCGAGCATCTTTACCAATTACACGAACGATTCGCCGAAATTCAGAAAAATTCATCAAATAAGGTTCAGACTGTTCCAACAAATAGATCTAAAAAACTATATTAACGGATTTCGCTGATAAGTTGAGGCTACAATGGCACAACGGATTGTTCCGCTGGAACTGGTAAAGTAAACACGCCGCCAACCTATTGCGCAATGTGTTTTTTGCGAGGTATCCGACTTGGGTTACGTTCGCGTTTGATCCATGGTGACAAATCATATTAAAGCGAATTAAAGCGTCGCGCTGTTTCTATTGAGCGTACAAAAAAATTATTGTCAGGAACCGACAAATAAAATTTCATCACGACCGACCGGCAAAAAAAATATCGTGAAAACAAGCCGAACGTGAGGCGCTGATAATGTGGTACTCATATTCCGAGAGCATCGTCCGAGGTGATGAGTGAACAAGTTCCTGGAACTAACTTTCGAGGAAAATTCGCGGGAACTCCCAAAATGACATACATGTTTCGATAGCTCAGGTAGAGCTGTTGGCAGCGTCCCATGAAAATCGAGTTTCTATGTTGACATACAAATAGGTTCGTGTAAGTTACGTGGAATTGTGGGAGTTGAAATGACCCTTATGCTCCAGGAAGACGTCTCGAAAGGGTTGCGATGCGTATAAACTGAGTTCCGAAGTAGTAGAGTATTTCCTTTGATGGTTACCGCTAGTAAGAACATTTGCAAAACATTTCGAAGCGCGCGTCTGTTCGGAGATCAGGCCCCAGTACGTGCAAATTCACGTTATCTCTGACATGCCAGTCGCCATATTCATCAGGTAGACGCGTGTTATGGAAATTTCGAACCGTAAATTGATTACCGGAGAGGAATCTTGGTTGGTGATAAACCAGTGCGCTCCCTGATAGTTCACTCAACGTGAGAAAAATCAACGACGTCTGACGGGGCGGGTACAGAAAAACTGCCAGTATCTGAAAAGCTGACTGAAGTCCCTGTGGATGCTCCGTGTTTGTTAGGTCTGCGTTTGCGATACTGAGATTCCACCAAAAAAGTACTAAACTAATGATATGATGAAGTTGCGGAGCTGACTTCCGATGGACAAAGTGTTATGGTGGTATTGGAATGCCGCGACCGATGTTTCGGGGACAATCGCAAAAATCGCAACGTGCCAACGCAATCCACCGAATGAATTGGCAACAGCGACGAAGGATGCCCAGGTCGGTGCGACCCGACAGCAACAAAACCCCGGCAAAAGGTGATGGGAGGCCAAGGCAACACATTGTGGGTGATGGGGCCCGTACGAGACGAGGGGGCGGATACTCCAAGAAAACATGGAACAAAGTCAAAGAAAACTGACCGGGAAAAGCCCAACAGACAAAAATCAAAAATCGATAGGGAGACCGACCGAACTCGAACGGAATGAAAGGGCGAACCACCCCGTGGAATCGAGCTGTATCT
>JASANE010029251.1:0-14236 GCA_030248225.1 Trileptium ribeirensis | reverse complement strand
CTCATAATACGGCTAGCACGCTCAAAAATTATTTTGAAAAACCGATAAATTTGGTGCTATTCGGCAAAGTTTGTCAAGGCGATTAGAGAGTGCTCATTTGGAGCATTTAGCTGGGAAAAATCGTGGGAAAACATCCATTTAAAACAGTCAAATTTAGTTGGGTTTGATTGTGCATCTTCGGTTAGTACACTCATAATACGGCTAGCACGCTCGAAAATTATTTACCGATAAATTTGGTGCTATTCGGCAAAGTTTGTCAAGGCGATTAGAGAGTGCTCATTTGGAGCATTTTGCTGGTAAAAATCGTGGGTAAACATCCATTTAAAAAAGTCAAATTTAGTTGGGTTTTATTGTGCATCTTCGGTTAGTACACTCATAATACGGCTAGCACGCTCTAAAATTATTATGATAAACCGATAAATTTGGTGCTATTCGGCGAAGTTTGTCAAGGCGATTAGAGAGTGCTCATTTGGAGCATTTTGCTGGTAAAATTCGTGGGTAAACATCCATTTAAAACAGTCAAATTTAGTTGGGTTTGATTGTGCATCTTCGGTTAGTACACTCATAATACGGCTAGCACGCTCAAAAATTATTTTGAAAAACCGATAAATTTGGTGCTACTCGGCAAAGTTTGTCAAGGCGATTAGAGAGTGCTCATTTGGAGCATTTTGCTGGTAAAAATCGTGGGTAAACATCCATTTAAAACAGTCAAATTTAGTTGGGTTTGATTGTGCATCTTCGGTTAGTACACTCATAATACGGCTAGCACGCTCGAAAATTATTTACCGATAAATTTGGTGCTATTCGGCAAAGTTTGTCAAGGCGATTAGAGAGTGCTCATTTGGAGCATTTTGCTGGTAAAAATCGTGGGTAAACATCCATTTAAAAAAGTCAAATTTAGTTGGGTTTTATTGTGCATCTTCGGTTAGTACACTCATAATACGGCTAGCACGCTCAAAAATTATTTTGATAAACCGATAAATTTGGTGCTATTCGGCAAAGTTTGTCAAGGCGATTAGAGAGTGTTCATTTGGAGCATTTTGCTGGTAAAAATCGTGGGTAAACATCCATTTAAAACAGTCAAATTTAGTTGAGTTTGATTGTGCATCTTCGGTTAGTACTCTCATAATACGGCTAGCACGCTCGAAAATTATTTTGAAAACCGATAAATTTGGTGCTATTCGGCAAAGTTTGTCAAGGCGATTAGAGAGTGCTCATTTGGAGCATTTTGCTGGTAAAAATCGTGGGTAAACATCCATTTAAAACAGTCAAATTTAGTTGGGTTTGATTGTGCATCTTCGGTTAGTACACTCATAATACGGCTAGCACGCTCGAAAATTATTTTGATAAACCGATAAATTTGGTGCTATTCGGCAAAGTTTGTCAAGGCGATTAGAGAGTGCTCATTTGGAGCATTTTGCTGGTAAAAATCGTGGGTAAACATCCATTTAAAAAAGTCAAATTTAGTTGGGTTTTATTGTGCATCTTCGGTTAGTACACTCATAATACGGCTAGCACGCTCGAAAATTATTTTGAAAAACCGATAAATTTGGTGCTATTCCGCAAAGTTTGTCAAGGCGATTAGAGAGTGCTCATTTGGAGCATTTTGCTGGTAAAAATCGTGGGTAAACATCCATTTAAAACAGTCAAATTTAGTTGGGTTTGATTGTGCATCTTCGGTTAGTACACTCATAATACGGCTAGCACGCTCGAAAATTATTTTGATAAACCGATAAATTTGGTGCTATTCGGCAAAGTTTGTCAAGGCGATTAGAGAGTGCTCATTTGGAGCATTTTGCTGGTAAAAATTGTGGGTAAACATCCATTTAATACAAGTCAAATTTAGTTGGGTTTGATTGTGCCTCTTCGGTTAGTACACTCATAATACGGCTAGCACGCTCGAAAATTATTTTGATAAACCGATAAATTTGGTGCTATTCGGCAAAGTTTGTCAAGGCGATTAGAGAGTGCTCATTTGGAGCATTTTGCTGGTAAAAATCGTGGATAAACATCCATTTAAAAAAGTCAAATTTAGTTGGGTTTTATTGTGCATCTTCGGTTAGTACACTCATAATACGGCTAGCACGCTCGAAAATTATTTTGATAAACCGATAAATTTGGTGCTATTCGGCAAAGTTTGTCAAGGCGATTAGAGAGTGCTCATTTGGAGCATTTTGCTGGTAAAATTCGTGGGTAAACATCCATTTAAAACAGTCAAATTTAGTTGGGTTTGATTGTGCATCTTCGGTTAGTACACTCATAATACGGCTAGCACGCTCGAAAATTATTTTGAAAAACCGATAAATTTGGTGCTATTCGGCAAAGTTTGTCAAGGCGATTAGAGAGTGCTCATTTGGAGCATTTTGCTGGTAAAATTCGTGGGTAAACATCCATTTAAAACAGTCAAATTTAGTTGGGTTTGATTGTGCATCTTCGGTTAGTACACTCATAATACGGCTAGCACCCTCTGAAATTATTTTGAAAGATAACCATTTCCTTTTCTGATCTTACAATTTGGAGTTTGTCAAGGCGATTAGAGAGTGCTCATTTGGAGCATTTTGCTGGTAAAAATCGTGGGTAAACATCCATTTAAAACAGTCAAATTTAGTTGGGTTTGATTGTGCATCTTCGGTTAGTACACTCATAATACGGCTAGCACGCTCGAAAATTATTTTGATAAACCGATAAATTTGGTGCTATTCGGCAAAGTTTGTCAAGGCGATTAGAGAGTGCTCATTTGGAGCATTTTGCTGGTAAAAATCGTGGGTAAACATCCATTTAAAACAGTCAAATTTAGTTGGGTTTGATTGTGCATCTTCGGTTAGTACACTCATAATACGGCTAGCACGCTCGAAAATTATTTTGATAAACCGATAAATTTGGTGCTATTCGGCAAAGTTTGTCAAGGCGATTAGAGAGTGCTCATTTGGAGCATTTTGTTGGTAAAAATCGTGGGTAAACATCCATTTAAAACAGTCAAATTTAGTTGGGTTTGATTGTGCATCTTCGGTTAGTACACTCATAATAGTCCGGCTAGCAGGCTCGAAAATATTTATGAAAAATGATAAATTTGGTGCTATTCGGCAAAGTTTGTCAAGGAGATTAGAGAGTGCTCATTTGGAGCATTTTGCTGGTAAAAATCGTGGGTAAACATCCATTTAAAACAGTCAAATTTAGTTGGGTTTGATTGTGCATCTTCGGTTAGTACACTCATAATACGGCTAGCACGCTCGAAAATTATTTTGATAAACCGATAAATTTGGTGCTATTCGGCAAAGTTTGTCAAGGCGATTAGAGAGTGCTCATTTGGAGCATTTTGCTGGTAAAAATTGTGGCTAAACATCCATTTAAAACAGTCAAATTTAGTTGGGTTTGATTGTGCATCTTCGGTTAGTACACTCATAATACGGCTAGCACGCTCGAAAATTATTTTGATAAACCGATAAATTTGGTACTATTCGGCAAAGTTTGTCAAGGCGATTAGAGAGTGCTCATTTGGAGCATTTTGCTGGTAAAAATCGTGGGTAAACATCCATTTAAAACAGTCAAATTTAGTTGGGTTTTATTGTGCATCTTCGGTTAGTACACTCATAATACGGCTAGCACGCTCGAAAATTATTTTGATAAACCGATAAATTTGGTGCTATTCGGCAAAGTTTGTCAAGGCGATTAGAGAGTGCTCATTTGGAGCATTTTGCTGGTAAAATTCGTGGGTAAACATCCATTTAAAACAGTCAAATTTAGTTGGGTTTGATTGTGCATCTTCGGTTAGTACACTCATAATACGGCTAGCACGCTCGAAAATTATTTTGAAAAAGCGATAAATTTGGTGCTATTCGTCAAAGTTTGTCAAGGCGATTAGACAGTGCTCATTTGGAGCATTTTGCTGGTAAAAATCGTGGGTAAACATCCATTTAAAACAGTCAAATTTAGTTGGGTTTGATTGTGCATCTTCGGTTAGTACACTCATAATACGGCTAGCACGCTCGAAACTTATTTTGAAAACCGATAAATTTGGTGTTATTCGGCAAAGTTTCTCAAGGCGATTAGAGAATGCTCATTTGGAGCATTTTCCTGGTAAAAATCGTGGGTAAAAACCCATTTGAAACAGTCAAATTTAGTTGAGCTTGATTACATCTTCGGTTAGCATACTGTTTGTGTGGTCTTTTGGTTTTTTTTGTTTTTTTTCTTTTTTCATAATACGGCTAGCACGCTCGAAAATTATTTTGAAAAACCGATAAATTTGGTGCTATTCGGCAAAGTTTGTCAAGGCGATTAGAGAGTGCTCATTTGGAGCATTTTGCTGGTAAAAATCGTGGGTAAACATCCATTTAAAACAGTCAAATTTAGTTGGGTTTGATTGTGCATCTTCGGTTAGTACACTCATAATACGGCTAGCACGCTCGAAAATTATTTTGATAAACCGATAAATTTGGTGCTATTCGGCAAAGTTTGTCAAGGCGATTAGAGAGTGCTCATTTGGAGCATTTTGCTGGTAAAAATCGTGGGTAAACATCTATTTAAAACAGTCAAATTTAGTTGGGTTTGATTGTGCATCTTCGGCTAGTACACTCATAATACGGCTAGCACGCTCGAAAATAATTTTGAAAAACCGATAAATTTGGTGCTATTCGGCAAAGTTTGTCAAGGCGATTAGAGAGTGCTCATTTGGAGCATTTTGCTGGTAAAAATCGTGGGTAAACATCCATTTAAAACAGTCAAATTTAGTTGGGTTTGATTGTGCATCTTCGGTTAGTACACTCATAATACGGCTAGCACGCTCGAAAATTATTTTGAAAAACCGATAAATTTGGTGCTATTCGGCAAAGTTTGTCAAGGCGATTAGACAGTGCTCATTTGGAGCATTTTGCTGGTAAAAATCGTGGGTAAACATCCATTCAAAACAGTCAAATTTAGTTGGGTTTGATTGTGCATCTTCGGTTAGTACACTCATAATACGGCTAGCACGCTCGAAAATTATTTTGATAAACCGATAAATTTGGTGCTATTCGGTAAAGTTTGTCAAGGCGATTAGAGAGTGCTCATTTGGAACATTTTCCCTGGTAGCAAATTTTTGTGATTTTTCGTCACCATGCGGGATTCTGACTAAATATATTTTTCTATGTATGTGCTACTAATTTCTTATATTTATTCTAAAGTATTTTTGCATTTCGATTTCAGGGTGGAAAAGCAATTGGGTGCCTTTCTTTGAAGTGCTTTTAAGCTAAATCCCTATGATTATTCGCTTAATTCGCAGTACTTGTTATTGCCTGGTTAAAACATTGAAGTTAAAAGCATTAAAAGCTGATTATTTTGCACCCCACTAAAACCTCATAACGGGTATAGGAGTACCGTTGACTTTATAACTATAAATTATAACATTAAATGAATATATTAACCTCAGCGTTATAATCGAAAAGCAGTGAGATATTGGAGCAAGTGAAAAATGTTTCTTTCAAGAATGGAATGTAGTTCTCCATCCTGAACGCGAAATAACAAAAATTGCTATTATGTCTTAAGCCATTAAAGAAACGATAAATACGAAAAAGTTTAACATCAGAAAATTGTACAGAGGACAGATATTTTCTGAACCGCCTCGATTAGCTGAGCTGAAAAACTACAAGAATTGTCGCTCTTATCTTGGAAATTTGTGAATTTCCCGTTGGCGTTGCTACACGCAATTTTTCGGATAACATTCAACAGTCATATGCATTATTTGATGAACAATAATTTAACATTCTCCTGTTCAGACTGAAAAGTCAAATTCAGTAGTTTTAGGTCGAAATTTCATAAAAGCATACTATTTTGCAAGTTAGCTCTCACTGCCAATAATTATTAGTAACTTACGTTGAATCAATAATTATCATTGAAGGTTGATTAATTATAATGCATTCATTGCGTTGGCTAACGTATGCCTGAGGACATCTACTTTAAGATAGCTAGCGCAGTACATGTTTCTTTAATTTGTTTCAGCTCCGACAAGGGCTTCAAGCAGTCATAACAGCTCGGCTAACCCGAGCCACAGCCGAGTATCAATTATCAATAGTCAAACCCATATAACGCCTGGAGACATCACATCGCCAAGTGAACTATTAGTGCCATCATCGACTACTACACTGTCTGGCCGATCTCATATCAACAGCTTTAATAATAGTAGTAACAATACAGTTGCGAATAATGTTAATATATGTAATAATAATAATTATAGTGGTAATAATAGTAATAGTTGTTCTCTTGCATCGTCATGCCGACACAATAATAGTTGCAGTAGCAATACGTTGTCGCCTGCAGCAACAACAGCAGCAGTATTGACCGGTGTTAATCAGCGCAGCGATTCTTTAGCAGCGCCAGCGATCAGTTGCAATACGACTAGTCATCACAATTCGCACGATGGTCAGCTAAACACTACTACTAATAACGGTGACAACAACAACAATGGCGATGCAAATTGCCGCCGTGGTGATAACGTTATTCTTCAACAGATGGTTGTTGACAAAATTGGCTTCTCCACAACGACGAGACACAACAATAATAGTGATGATGACGAAAAACTAATAATTGGTCACAGGATCGGCGGTAATTATGATAACGCTGAAGACAATAGTGATGGTGGTGGCGGTAATGAAGGTGGTGGTGGCACAAATAATAGTAATCATACCGGCGATGGGAACAATGCCAAGTGCAATATTGTAAATAGCGGCAGTGATATAATTGGTTGCGGTGGTCAAGATAATAATAACAATAATAGTAATGGTAGCTGTAGCGGATTTGCGTTTAAAATATCATGTCACGATGGATCGGCGATAATCTCAGACGAAGCCAGTCATAACCACCACAACCATCAACATCATCATAAGCCTCCACGATGTATGGCAGCGTCGGGCGAAGGTTTCGGCTTTCGGCCAGAAGCAGCTGCAGCACTAATTGAAACCGTCGGTGGTGGAATTTTGTATCATAATGGCGGAGCATCTTGTGAGAAACGAGCTCGCCTCGACTGACAGTGTTTTCTTACATGTTGAAATTTTTTCAGCTCAAAATTATAAATTTGATCACACTGTGAACGTGTGCACGCATACGTTTTATCACAGGCGTCAGGCTGCGACATTTATTTCTTTTTTGTCAACCTGTGCTTTATATGTTCAGTACTATGGACACCCTTGTTGCAGTAAAGTTGCTAACTTTTCAATTCAATCGCTGAAGTCCGCCCACCCGGCTAAAGTTGCACATGGCAAACTTCTTAAATGTATACGCAACCGCGATAAAAGCAGAATAAACTTTGGTTGATATTTAATTTAAAAATGCTCGTTAAAGTATTAAATATGCTGCGGTTCAACAATTTTAAGATTTTAACCACAGCATTTTGTATACAATTTACTTTTAGATTTTACAAGTTGCCTTTAGCTTAAATTGTTTGTGTGATAACCGGATGAATGGTTTCGTTGCTTGCTGTACTTAAACGAAATTAACACGAGGAAGCAAAATTCAAATGGGACTGAAAGCTACTGACGCCAATGCGTTAATTGTATCTACGAGACTTTAATTACTTAACTTTTTGGTGACTAAATTTTGTTGTGAAACTACAACAAGCAAATTGCTATTCTATTTTACTGGCGTAGAACTGACTAGATATAATATTTGCTGTTTTTCAAAACGTGCAGACTGTAAATTTGACTGCTTTTGTCAATAGAAACAGCATACATATTTATATCATAAAAATTTTATATAGTGGTTGGTTTTTGAAGTGATTACTGAATCCAGTCAAAACCTAGTGCTACTTGAGTGAAAACCTAAATCGTCATTCAAAATTAGCAACTTGAGAACGCTTGATTTTTAGTTGGCTTCTAACAGTATGTCTACTGTGACATCTGCTCCTTTTGAAAGAAGATAAATTTCAATCTCGAACACGTATCAGCACAGTAACTTTCGGACAGTATGACTTGTCAGTCTTACACGCGGCAAATTTAATCAGCCGAAGTAAGTGTTGATTTTTGCACTAATTTTGTGCTGCAACAACATCTTTATTTTACTCGTTCGCAGTGCGAATAACATGTAAAATTTCGTTGTTGGTATTGAGGTAGAGGGGGCCGTGTTTCCGGTTTTGTCTTCGCCCCCCCCCCAGTTTACACCTGCAAAAATGATTTTTCAAGTGGCAACAGTAGGATCGATCTGTCGAGGTCACGCACACTGTGCATGTGTGCCTGCGAGTTAACATTTTCTGGCGACGCTTATGCAGCGCGAAATGTTTATCACTTTGATCTCTTGCCTCGTTTTAAACAATCGTGATTTTCAATGTCGTTTTTTCTTTGCATTTTTATAAATTCGTTTGAGCTGTTGGTGTAGTTATGCGATATATGTGTACTTGCAACATGTTACTAATATTAATTTCGACCTTTTGAGTCGTTTCGTAATGACTTCGCCGATCTTCATCTTTACAAGAAACTCCTTTAGCGGTTTTAATCACATTCAGTCGCATCATATCATAATTGATATCTGTAACTGAATGCGACTGTGACACATATCATATGAATGCGTAGCTGAAATCTCGTGATGAAACAAATTGATTATAGTCATGCCTAAAATGTAGAGAGGTGCAAATAACGTTTCGACTGCGTCAGGTTTATGGTTTGACTGATCAACAGCGATCCGTACAACTTTCATTGTAATTATCAAACAGTTTAGTCCTTGATCGTTAATGATTAAAAAATAATTGATCTTGATTTTACTGACTCACATCATTCTTTAAATACATAAAAATTTAACTATAAAATAATGAAGCTAAATTAAATTGGTATGTTCGTAGATGGATGACCATCACGGACATTTTGTGCTATACAGAAAACGCCAGGTATGTAGCAGACAACGTAACACATATTTGTGTTTGGCACTTTACTGGCACTAAGAAGACATCTTGTCGCTTGTCAGTACTATACGTCAACTACGGTCAATATAGTTCATACCAATCGCTATGCTATATCGTTTTTGTTAAAATGTTCATTGAAATTCTTGATAAAATTTACAGTTTCGTTTCAAGCAAATTCATCAAATGTTTTGGAGGAACAGATTTTGAAGACAGGCAGACACTACAAAAATTCGAGCCATTTTTGATTGAATATGTTATACTTATTCGTGATTAATTCCAATAATGTGGTAACCTAGATTACGTGTCTGACAACTCCAAACTATCTGCCAAGGCCGCAAAGGAAGGATTTTCATTGCGTTTGTTTGCAATAAAAGACATTTTAAGACAGGTCTTATAAATTTTACACATCGTCAATATTTTGCCTTACATAGCTTTATTAATAATATGCTTGATGTGTTTGTTACCCTATTTACTAAATGTACAGTGTGGTTTTGTGATACTATGAGAAATGAAATGTCTACTCTTCTAAACTAAATCCATTAGACGCTTGATATTGGTACACCTAGATGATGAAAATGGAATGAGTAGCCCAGTGCACTTTCACGTTTTTCAGAAATGTCTACTCTTCTAACCTATATCCATTAGACGCTTGATATTGGTACACCTAGATGATAAAAATGGAATAAGTAGCTCAGTTCACTTTCATGTTTTTCAAAAATGTCTGCTCTTCTAACCTAAATCCATTAGACGCTTGATATTGGTACACCTAGATGATGAAAATGGAATGAGTAGCCCTGTGCACTTTCACGTTTTTCAGAAATGTCTACTCTTCTAACCTACATCCATTAGACGCTTGATATTGGTACACCTAGATGATAAAAATGGAATAAGTAGCCCAGTTCACTTTCATGTTTTTCCGTTTTTATTTCGAATCACACGGATAGTGTAATGCTTCAAATCATTAGTCATAACTTCTCAGCAGCCGCAAGGCTAGAGTCCTATTATCTAGACCCATTGATGTTAAATTAGTGAATAACTTCGCTCAGGAGCGAGAAAGAAAATATGTAACTTTGTGTTAGATCGTGTTAACATTGCGTCCGATCCGGCTTGATAGTGCACACAATTTTATCGCATCCGAGTAAATCAAATGTACTGAAGCCGTGCTCTTGTGGAAATTTAATGCTCCTATTTGGGCACCAGCTCAACACGCTAAATTCTGCTTAGTTTAGAAAAGCCACTGTTCTCCACATGTAGATAGAACACAGATCATTGTAGATCAAACGTGACAATATAATGCATTAAATCTAAATGACCTTGACCTAAACGACCGGGCCATTTTATAGGAATATTTCTATTTGTACTGCATATAGTTGCTGAACCCTACATAAATGTCAAATAACTGAAGTGATAGACTACAAATATGAAACCTTTTCTTAATATTTTATCCTAGGAAAAATGGCTAAAATTTGTACCGGTTATCTCAAGAATGGCTTTATATTTTGAATCAATAAAAATTGCCATCAATTTTACAAATTTTGTAGGATTTGTTGAACATCGCGTTCACACACTGTAAAAGCGATTCTCGCTTACGATGGAAATTTTGCCGGGCATTATCTTGTTCGATAAGGTATTAATTATAGCCCAAGGCACTCGGACGTTTGCTTAAACATTATTTAGGGACATTCTGTGGCATTTAACTTGGAATTAAAAGCAGTTTTATTGCTAAAACCGCGTGAAATACCTTCCGAGAAATACAGTCTTCGCTAAAACAAAGATGTGGAGATGTATAACCGCATGTTATGATTCACTGCAGTGTTTTATATTAACAATGATCTTTATATGTATAGATGTTTTTGTGCTTATTGTGAATTTTGTACCAGTAAAAGTATTTATTTAAATTGCAAATATAATGGAGCGGTTATGATATACATACAACACAAAACCAAACACAATTTGACCCATACTTTCATCAAAAGTGCATATATTGAAGAGTATGACACTCCTGCACTGAAATCCCTTTTCCGCGATACGAGCATTGTTTTGTCTTACTCTTCCATTCTGTTTTTCTGGGAGGAAGGATGTAGACGTACAATACATCGACCATTGCAGTTTGCTCGTAAAAGGCACCTTTGATTTTCAAGTACGTATATACTGTGGGTGTGTCAGAAGGCCGCTGGATCATTTTTATAGGTTGAATTTTGGGCTAAATGTGACCCAGTATTCTGTTGCAAATTTTAACCAAAGAATTTGGTCGCAATCTGTGACATTACCAAACGATAATATTGGGTTAGATGTGACAAACAGAATTCGGTCGCAGTCCGTAATATTTCCGAAAGCAAAAATTGGGTTGTATTTTGGGCTACATGTAACACAGAGTTTTATCTTGCATATTTTAACCAAAGAAATGGGTCACGATCCGTAACATTACCAATATTAGGAATAAAGATTTAGCAGGGAAGGACGGCGAATGTCGATAATGTTTGAATAAGGTATTGACTTTTATCCCATGGCATTTTCCTATGTAGATGTTAACTACTCCCCATGTGGTATATGCTCTTGTATATTGCAGCACATTGTATATATATACTGAATATTTGTATGATGTATACATGTATTTCAGACAAATGAATACGGGTCCATATGTCGGCATTAAATCTTGTTTAACTGATCCCAGCTATCTCGGTGAATATATCAACATTTCTGCAAAACGGCGCTCTCATAAGAAGTACATGCCAGTTTTAATACAAAAATTGGATACACCCGTTCTTTTTCGCCAAGAAGAACGCATTCCGATGGTGCCTGGCATCAATATGGCAGAGGAGCTACAGTCGCAACGCTCACAATTATTGCTCAGCTTGTTTGTCGTACCATGGATCTACACCCGCGAATAAACCTGCCGCGATTTTACGAAATTCCCACATTTCTAGCGTTGAAAATTTTCTGTTTCTCACTTTCCAAAATCCCTGTATTCCTAGTTTCTGCAAATTTCCAGTTTCCAAATACCCTGTTTCCCATATTCCCACTTTCCCCAAAGTCCCAGTTTTTCTTGACATATATTAAAGAACTGATAATTTTTATTCCCGCCGGAATTTTAAATTGACTGTGATAGAATTAGCGGTGTGACGTGGCCACACGCTAAATGGCATTGGGCGGAGTAGCGCTGTTGGCGTCAATCTTACTGAGATGTCAGCCGAGAATGACAAGGCACTAAGTCTGGGGCGTTAGAAAAGCGTTTACCCATACGATAAGCATCGACAGATCCAGGCGAGGCCAAGCCCTTCAGGACAGCTACCGCATGTAGCGAAAGAGCCTACTCGTCACCTACAATGACCGTTTGGCCAACGTGCGGCCGCGCCTCGATTGTAGCTTCGGAGGTGGCCAATGATGTAATAACAGGGTCCAAGCAATTCGAGCTTCATGCATCCGCAATAGATGTATGGACCCATTTCGAACAGCGCGTGCTCGGCGGTAGCGTCTAGTTCTTTAGGTGTATTACGGTTCCCCGATGTTTGCCAATAAGGCCACAAGACATGGCACCAACACGGTCGTAGGAATCAATCCGCTCATCCTGGATAGCCCTGCTTCGAGATCGGACTTCAGCCTGCTAGAGCTTGAGTTACTCCAGCAACTTAATTTCCCTCGTGAGTCCCCTGAAATCTAGGATTTTCACCTTCGTATGTCATGTTCATAAGGATACCCAGCAACATGTTGATTCGACTTTTGGACCATTTTGTATCTCGATACCAAAATCCAACTCATGGCCCGGCGGCGGCGACGTTGTATCGTGGCGTTGTGGCAGTGGAAATACTATCGCTCTAGGCGGTACGAGCTGCTCTTGAACCGACAAGCTGATTTATTTCATTGTTGTATATAAGTCCTTATCGTTATCGTGGTTACAACCTACCCTCTGGAATGAAAAAGATTTCTGTAAGTAGAGCGCTAAGCGCTAGTATATTACTTCGCAGATTCCCCCACTCACTTCTTCCTCATATTGTGTACTTGTAAATGTGCGTAGGTGGTTGAATTAATAAATTTAAGTTAATTCAAAGATACGTCGGACTCTTGCTAGTCGGGCTCTTCGTAAGTCTGTGGTCAAAGTCTTCGTCGTCACCATGCCCTTTGTGTAGCTCCAGACACGACGAATAACGTGGATACATCCTCTCCTCTGCTGGACCAGGATCCGAAGGTATCCTTCCAGTGTTGTTCTGTGTCACTTGTTGTCGATAATATCTACTTTGCGTTGCCTGGCCGTACCTGGGTCGGAACTGCGTGACGTTCCTCGGGTCCTCTCATCCTGTCAGCTTAATCGGCATTATGGTTGTCATATTTGTTGATACTTTAACCGTGCGCTCGATTATAATACTACATACGCTTCCATGAATATTGCCACTTTAATCAGGGTGGTGAAAATCGCGTGACCTGCCACTGGGGTACTCCTATCGGCCATCACTCCATTCCATTCGTCGCGCCGGGCCACTCGTCTCTCTTGCTACTCTCAATAACACGATACCGAGGCGTATTTTTTATTACGGAGTAGCAGTTCGGTTCCCCACTGCTATAATTGCTGCCGGTGCTAGGTACGAGTGGGTAGTCGGTGCTCGCGCGGCTAGTCGTGTATATTCTGCTAGTAATGGGTCACATGTGTCCATTCTGTAGTCCCGTGCGAGGTGCACCAGTATACCATCGGAAACACTTAAAGCGATAAGTGTCGCGGGCTCTGGCACAGTTGTTCCCATCGGCTGTGTCTCGACCGTATTTGCCATATCGTTTAGTTGGCTCTGATCCGTGCGTTTATCTAAAAATCATTGAGCCGAGCGATAGTATTCTCGCTACCGTCTACATCAGGTTTACTCTCATCTACGCATCATGTGTTTGGCCAACTACCTGTATGTTATCATCATTTTGCGACATGTAATTTACCGTTTTGGACTGGCTGGACCTATGAGCCGGTGTTCCGGATGCTTTTTTCTGAGATTCGAGTAGAGCGTCCTCACGATATTTAATCTTATCCGTCATATTTCTGAAAGATGGGTATGTCTTGCCTATTCCGCTTCATTTTAACTCTGCTCTTAGCTTTTATCGTAAAAACTTCTCCATCACGGTATCATTTAACCTCGGTAAATGCCTTATCATCCAGATGTTGGACGTCCAGGTCTTACATGGGGACCGACTCCTTATCTCCCTGTACACGCATGCACAGTGAGGTCAACGCGGTTTGGTCCCGTTGCGAACATAAGTATACGAAGCCCATGTTGTAGATAAGGGCCGTCCGTGTACGTCTGCTTTTGCCACTCAGCAAAATTCTCATGTATCGAGAGCTCCTCATCTTTTAATACGGTTGCAAAGCAGGTTAGCTTTTGTTATGGTGTCCGCCAA
>JASANE010029248.1:0-13669 GCA_030248225.1 Trileptium ribeirensis | reverse complement strand
ATACATAATATAACATACGTTATGTTACGCAACATGTATACCACGCACGACAAGGAATACCAGGGCGGTGTGGGGGCGGCCTTTATTGAAAAGAAAAAAAATTGGTGGTGAAAAAGGCACCTGCCTCAACACGCTTTGTGATTTCATTTCCGGATTTCGGTTTTATAGTTCCAGGCGTAAAAAGTTACGTATGTTAGAGAACTCTATATTGGTTTGCAGACCGGTGCTAATATTTTCTTGGTTTTGAGTCTCATTTAAAATAACCCATATTGCCTCAGTGCTACACACATATTTATCAGTAAAAAGTACTTAACCTTAACTTATTTTATTATTTTCCCAATTAAAAACCTAAGGACAAAATATATATTACTATTGTTAATACCATACTAGCTATTAAATAATTAGTAATATTTCACAACTTCCGCCCTAGCATCGAGTGAGACATATACCCGGGAGAGCAGATTTGGTGGTCATTGGGTAGTAGCATCACTTGTTAGGCTCTGCAGCCGTCCGGGGCGGTCTAGCAAGTGGTGTTAATCTTGAGAAGATCGGGTTAGTAAGGGGAGTTGAATAGATTACCCCATAGAGCTAGCTTCCCAAGTTACCAACTCGATCAGCCGTCCTGCGATCGAGGCTCTTGAGAAATTAACTGGATAGTAGCTTGCCACTACTACACAGTTTTTATAATAGCGTATCGCGTCAGCTATCCGGGGACAGGTATATTAATATAACGACCTTATTAGCGATAGTTCTAAGGACTTAGGCCAGGTAATTAAATAACCCTGATGCTGGTCATCCGTCCGTGGGCCAGTTATACGAACTCACAAGAGCTTTAATCAAAGTAGCAGCTAACCTAACTCTTAATCGCTATCATCGAAGTTAACACCGTGGTTAGCCGTGCGGGGCCTACGGATTTACTGGCAGCGCCTCGAACGCCACAACTTCCGGTGAGGAATCCCGTCCCACTTTAATAACCGATAGCCGTCATAAAATATTCCCCGACTAACCCTACCCCCATCTAACCAAAACAAAATAACAATAGGCTACGGAAGGGGTTTGCGGACCCAAACTCACACAACTACACTAAAATTAGCTCAAAACCCTACCCTAAACCAAAAACCGGGTTTCCACCATTTTTAGTATTATACGCCCCCAGCCCACCAACTCCTAATAGCATAAAAGTTCTTGATTTTTGTTCCTGTTTCGCGCTAATTTGCATATATATTTTCCGCTAGTTTATTGTGTTAGCTAACATATACTTAGCTCTTTTTTCAGTAAATTGTCAGTTAGAGTTTTGCTTTGGACAGGCTTAGGGTTTTCAGCTTAAAGAATTGCGCTTGAATTGTTATTTATTTGACTACTACTTCAGGTTACTTGGCTACCACAGTATGTTGTAGCCTGTGTTCTGATACCCACCTGTACTTGTTGTGTTCTGCAAAAGGATACTGAGTTGGATCTAACTTTTGGAGTAACTTTTTTGGTACGTAGGCAATTTTATGAGATATTACGAGTGTAGAACTTGGTAAGCGCAAACAGTTGATTTTGTTTCTTCGATTTTGGCTTGCGATCGGGCCGATTACATTGTTGATAGACGGCGTAAGGAACTTATTAAAGAACTGAATATAATTAGGTATTTAAATAAAGCTATTACTATCTAATCTTAGTAATAATAATTCCCAAACAAAATATAGACCCTAGGCTAGATAACTTACGTATTAGGAATGATACCCAGTAACGACGTACTAGTATATTTATTTAAAAAAATCGGCCCAGTGTTGAGTGAGAATTACCCATGGAGAATAGCTGCGGGTTAACTACTTGAGTAAAACTCGACGAGTAAGAGGAGCTGGATCGGAGGACCAAGTTTTGAGATCCCTTCTTTCTAATTTTGTGTCATTTTTAGGTCTCGGCCTATTTAATTATTGAATAATGTTTATATATTGTATATATACGTATATTTATTTTTTGGCTTTTAATTGAATTGTCGGATGTCACTACAAAAGGCGTCGCAACACTTAGTCAAATGATAAAATGAAAAACACTTGTAGTTATGCTGACTCCCGCTGTATTGTTTACGATACACGAACGTTCATTTGTGATCTATGCCCCGCTGTAACTGCCGATAATTGGAATGCACTGCTAGCGCACTATTCGCAGGCACACGCGAATACGACTCAAGTTAGACTTTGATTTATTTATGCACATTGCTAATAAAGTGCTATATTTAGGGCTAACATGATGATTAATCATTCAAAATATCAATCAAATACACACAGCTTAACAGTATGACATATGAAGAGTAGTTTCAGGCGTCGCACGAATGTCAGTATGATCTAATACCGATATGGTAACTGCCTTTGTACGATCACAAGATCGATCCTTGACATGGACTTTCGGCGGCTGGGACATCGTCATAGAAAACACTTGAAATTGTGCTTCTAGATTTGTATTACTAGTTCCCAGGGAGTAACCGGAATTCCGGTTCCGGCGAAAATCGTGTTCCGGTTGCGGTTCCGGCAAAGGGCAAAAACCATACCGGAACCGGAATTCCGGTTTAAAAATTTTGTTTGAAATTTTCCACATTTTTGCTTCATCTGTGATCCAAACATATGTAATATATATTATACAATGATCAAGCTCCAATACAACCAAGCAAAACAAAAGATTAACTAAGCAATTTGTCGTGTGGAACGTAAGTTGGGCACATAATTTCAGTAGGAATTTTTCATAATAACCTGCAGGACTTTGTTAACAAATCTAAGCCAGGTCAATACTTGTAGCAGCTATTTTGCACATTCAGAAGTCTGCGGGGTATGTTCGAATTAAACCAGTCCAACTCGGTAACAGTGTATTGCTTACGTAGAAGTACTTAGTGTATGCTTTGGTAACAGAAATTGCGGCAAGCACGAGCCAGTGCGCTTGTAAACTTTGTAAATAAAATTGAAGTAGAAGCACTAGCCTCAAAAAATGATATATTGATCGATAAATAAATATTATTTAGCTTCCTCAGTCACTTTAAAGTTCCAGAAAGGCAATAATGCCATCACAGTACATTAAGTTTAATATAAAAGTTATTTTTAACACATTTTAAATCCACTGTACCTGCATTTCTTCCTTCATCTGTTTTGCTACATATAGGTTTCGAAGACCAGGTTCCGGTTGCTGGTTCCGGTTCCGGTAAATTTCGGTTCCGGTTATTCCCTGCTAGTTCCGTATCAACATTAAAACATCAAAATTCAAATTCAGAAATATAGATAGTCCAGAAAGCAACGGCAAATTAAAAATCCGTGTGTCAAAAAATCGTAAGATCGGACGTCCGGCAAATATTAACTCTCGGGTTACATAAATTAAAAATTTTCCAAAAATTATAATGACATATAATTAGTGAGTTTAAATTCTCGTGTAAATACATTTAAACTGTAGTAATAATACCGTATTATAGATTGCTCTGCGGTAAAAAATAAGAATGAAAATGGAAGTATTTTGGGGTTCCAACTAAGGGTTATACTGTGACGGTCACCTGAAATACCTTCATCTCGTTAGCCTAAGCCAAATATATATACGCTAAAATGCGGGTCAATACCATTGACATATAAGTTTCGTAGTTTTCGCAGTTCTCAAAGCATATATTTATTTTGTGTGGATTCATATGCAGAGAAATTTCACTGTTCGATAGCTATTTCTTTGATTGCTTCAAATATCTCAGTATATATTCTGTTTGAAGTTGTTTCAGTTTTGCGTTTCTGATATTCGTTGCTAGTTGCACGTTTCGATTTACCATTTCATTACAAAATGAACTTGTTTGAAAATTGTATATATTCAGATTCGTTATATGGGGCAAGCGATACTGGGCTCTCTATTCACTGACAATTTTGCCAGGGGCCCCCTGGTTCCGAACCGGGGCGCCCGATTTTGCCAGAGGACATTATTTCAAGAGAAAACGGTGAAAAATCGTGTAATAAACACTGCCAAAATGGTTTTGATGGAGAGAAAAAGCGATTTTGAAGCAAATTTTGACAAAATTTGAGAAATTTTTGGCTTCAAAACGGAATTTTAATACAAATTTTGATCAAATTTCATGTACTTTGGACCGATTGGAAACAAATAATTTTCGTAGAGAACCGGGGAGAGCCCAAAATTTTGCCATGGGGCATGAACCAGGGGGAATCGAAAAATGCCAGCCCCCCCAATTTGGAGAGCCCAGCGATATTACGCGCTAGAAATGGCTGTTGCCTTTGAAGCGAGCGAGCATTGAGCGAACAGTGTAATAACAGGTTTCGCACGTCGGACAAGCAACAGTCATTTCTGGTGGATACTGTGCAACCAGCTACCAAACAGGAAGAAGATAATCAATGTTAATTTATTTCTCGTATATTCACAGTATTAAATTATTTCGAAGTATTAAATGTTTTACAGCTCTTATGTTTAAGACATTTACACAAATCTATTATCAGTTGCCGGTGGAACTGTGAATGGTGTAATTTTAGGTACATTTTAACATTCGCATATTCGGTTTCTCCAAGTTTGCCTACTTCATGCCTACGTTTCTTCTGAGGACGCTTCGACACACTTAAAAATTATTGAATTTTTCTCTGTTAAGCTAAAGAATATAATTATGCTATTTTTTGGCAAAAATGCTTAATTTTTTCATGTGGGGCTAAAATTGTTAAAAACCTATTCTTATTATTAGATATCCGTAATTGCAATCAGTCATTAAGTTAAGCATAATGTTTTCTGGTAATTACAGGACTATAAGTGGCTCCACCAGTTTAATTAGCTGAATCGCCCTCAACTACTTTCAGCTGACACATTTTCGAACTAGGGTCCATCCGTTCAGGCGCCAGGTAGTGTGATTTTAATAGTTTGTACAAGCCAGAATATATCGTCCATTTTTTATTAATTGATGGTACATATATATTCCGGAAATCAGGTTCGTCGAAGCAAAATCCACTGAAAAGGCATGAAATATTCGCGTTCCTTCTAGATTGCAATTTTTACACACCTCGGTTGCGCTCTTCGAGTAGCTGCTCGACTTCTTGTATTCGTGCACCAGCGCCATAAAATAGTTCGTTTGATTTTTGCATTTCTACTACCATATCACAGAATTGCTTATCTTTATCGTCCAAAATAATTTGCCAGTCGGCGGGTGCTTTACCTTGGAATTAGATTTCCCGTTCGTTGCAGGAATTCTCGGTATCGCTCCGAAGTTTTTTCGCACTGCCCCGTTATTGTGTTACTGGAAGTTTTTACCTGCTCTTTGTCTTTTCATAATTGGTGTGTTCGCTTGTTTTGTCGATATCATTTGCCTTACAAAGAGCATGTTTGCTTATGCGTTTGGACAAGCCAGAATATATCGTCCATTTTTTATTAATTCATATGGATAATGACTTTGAGAGAGTATAATCCGATGGTCCTAAACTGTCAGGAGGTAGGGGTCCGAGGATTAGGAAAATTTAACACCACCCAGGAAAATTAAGCTTTTAAGAAATGCAGTCAACTGGTTAAATTTTCTGGTTTTTCAAGCAATGTCACTTTTCCCATAATAACAGTTTGTAAGTAATATATGTACATACCGTATAACTAGAACTATACCAGCTGAACATCCTGTTCCTCAGAACCCCTTGGAAGGCAGACATAACACAGGATGAATAACTTGCTTAAGGCTAGATGGTACATATTCCGTACCAAGATTGGATACGCATATTTTATATAAATTCGCGTTGTATAAAATATACAAATACTTAGAATTTACCTTCTGTGCTTGAGGTAAAATGGGCGCTGTATCGGCTTTCTTTTGAATTTTTCTGTTTCACCAAGATATCTTGGCGCTCTGTAGATGAGCCAAAATGATAATTTGGAGAGCGACGTGGTCGAATGGTTGACCGTAACCCTGGTTGAGAGAAGTCAGATATATACATGCTGTCAAATTACATTCAGTTTGAAATGATTATTTGATTGTGATTTCCATTGTTGTAAACATTTGTCATTTCTGCGGGCGGTTAAACCATTATCCAAACATTTCACATATTCCCTGATGCACGGCACAAGATACTGTGTCGGTTTTGATGTTAGGTTCTTGATATTTTGTAGTTCCTATTTAGCACCCAACAGTATTTATTCACTCTACGTAAGCGTTGAAATAAACCGGTTCTGTCATCAGCTTCGAATAAATAAAACTGGTATCTCGCAAGCTACGGTGAAACGGAACGAGCGTGGTTTCATTTTTAAGTTATCATTTTGTTTAATGGTCTGTAACAGGGTGTTTTTGATGTATATACCACTGTAAAACATCTTGAACACAGAACCTATAGAAAATCCTAACGCCTCGCCGACCCTAAGCCCGTCAAACACAACTGACAACGCATCAAGTATTTATGTTTACTAATCTTGATGTCCTACACGGAATACCATAATCAGGAAAATTAAAACGCACTGAATTTTGGAAATTTGATTATGGGACCATGAAAAGTTATAAAAGACATAGGCAAGTTGGATTCTAGATAGCAAAACCATAGTATTCAGCGTTCTTTATAACTTAATAGGCACTCATTCTAAGGCTAAAACAACCAATAACATGGCGAAATTTGAAAAATTGCTATTGCTATTTCTGGCAGAGTCGACGAACCATATTCAGTCCCACAGCGGCTCAGTGAGTGGTCCCACAAAAATTTTAGTTTACAAAGATGTAGACCTCGATGATATATTCGATATCTCCATTTGTCGGCTCGAAGCCTGAGTCGAGTGATATCGGCTGCGACTCGTTGGTACCCGTATAGTCAGATTTGGCAAAGAACATTTAAAAACCTGTTTTTTGCCAGTTTGACACGGAAGATGGGTTGAGGGCTGTTCGCGTTCATCTAAAAAGCACACTGTCTTCTGTTTTGCTACAAAACAAAAAATTTGTTGAAATTCGTCCATCCGCAAATGAGTTATAACTGACAGCGACATATAAAAATTTTTTCACGATTTTTTCCATGGCGCCCTCAGTGAAAACTCCGCTCGCTTCGCTTGCTTCCTTTCAGTTAGAACAAAAAATGCGCTTTACTTTTTGCTAGGCGTTCAGTGCCAATATATATAATACTTTATTTGAAAATACTTTATTTGAAATCTGTTTTATCCGAAATTTTAGGCCGCCCAAGCAAAAGAAGTAATCGATCTCGGTCATCATTGCCTTCGATGTGCTTTTTGCAACGAAATCCAAGAAACTGGCGTGGCACTTGAAAACCATCTCATCTTAAACCATATCAAGCCAGATGGAGAGGAGATACATTGTACGGCGTGCGACAGGTATATTTTTTATGGAGCGTATATATAATCTTGGTTACTGCGAATTAATATTGCAGAAAGACTTAATTTGTTGGAGGTGTGTTGACTTATCAAATACCACATCTGTCTGGTTTAGGGATGTTGGGATATAGATACAACGCTGTGTTTCGGTCGACGAAATCATTACATAAGTTCCTTTATATGTTTTATTGTTGCAAATATTCCGGTGCATTACTCATTCGGGCTATACTAAGCTCATATAGTAGCATAATCCTACTATATATTGGTACAGTTTGTACGCCCTACTGCAGCGTTGATTTTAAATGTAATTTTTCAACATTGTGAATTAATGTTAATACAATTTATCAACAATGTTCTGCTTCTTTGCCTAAGAATCGGTAGAGTGACGTTTGTTTTTCATGTTTTTTTTTCAATTATAATTGTAGGTATTTCAAATCGGCTTTCACCTATCAACGTCATTCAAGAATTCACACAAAAATTCGTCCATATCCGTGCCCGTACTGCGATAAATGGTTTGCTTGGCCCAAACGCGTTCGAGAACATATTAGGGTGGTACGTTCTGTGTTGGAAAGATTAGCCTATTACTGATTAGCACGGCAAGATATGCCAATAACATGTTGGCACGTTGCTCTGATAATCGTTTTTCATACCGGTGTTTTCATATTAACGTGATAATTTATATATATAACTGGATCGATAATTTAGTGATAAGTAGTCAACAGTTGGCGGCTTGTTCGCTCCCTTCCCGAAATTTTGGACGGTCTGACGTACAAATTGTCTCATGTCTCTTGGAGGGTAATTTCAAAGTGGAGGAGATAAATTTTGTCATGTTACATATTTTCAGGTACTTGTAACTGTCGTACCGTCATCATTATAATATTTTTAATAGAATTGATTTAGCATTTAAAGAATTAGAAGTAATTATTATTGTTTTAAAAATATTTTGTACACAGAAAACAAAATATTTAGAAAACATTAAATCATGTGGATTTAGACGATTTAGAGGCTTATGGCTAGGCAGTCGGAAAATTGGCAAATTGGCGCTGTTTTCAAAACTGACATGTTAGAACACCACAATTATTTAGCCGCTGGTCCACAATTCTAGCCAGAGAAATGATTTCTGTTAAAAACAAATGGGATGACGATACACGCGGCTTAACCAATAGAATTCTTTTACGTCATCCCACATTTGATTTAGGTGACCGGTTTTACTTAAACGGTGAACGTGCAGGTTTTGGTAGGTATTATACAACATTGGCTAGCCAGTTTTAATTTTATTCACATTTATCTATATATTTTATAGTTCAATTTCAATGTCAAATAATGTTCAAACCATCTATATTATTGTGTGACCGATAGGCAAAAATGTCAAGCAAGCTCCAAGTAACTTAATATTTTTTACAAATTTGATTTTTGGTGTATCGTGGCACTGAAGACTCGAATAACACTTGTGGGTAGGACTGTACAGTACGCGTCAGGAATGATTGTGGTCTTCTGAGCGATCGTCCGCCGAACAAACATAGGGTGAGTAGAGGGCGATGTACTAACGTGTTTAAAGCAGCAAGTGAAGTCAAGGGACTTGTTTTTATCGTGTTTGAAGCAGCAATCATTTATGACGGCTGCCATAGGACTGCTAGTTTGTAACATAATCTACAATTATGCTAGCCTATCATTATTTATTGCTATTGTAACAGATCCATACGGATCGTTACGAGGTGGATAATCCTGACCACAGCCTAATGGCTAACTTTTATCGAAAACCCATAATCTTGACCACACAGCAATGGTCAACATTTACGAAAATCCCGACCACACGATAATGGTCAACATTTAAAATAAATCTGACCACACCCAATGGTTAACATTTTTCGAACAAAAATAAATCTGACCACACCCAATGGTTAACATTTTTTTCGAACAAAATAAATCTGACCACAGTGCAATGGTCAACATTTTTCCGACCACCAATAATTATGTCCACAGTGCAATGGTCAACATTTTTCCGACCACCAATAATTATGTCCACAGTGTAATGGACAACATTTTTCCGAGTACCAAAAAATCCCGTCCACAGTATAATGGACAACATTTTTCCGAAGACAAAAATCCCGACCACAGTGTAATGGTCAACATTTAGTCAAGTCCTCAATAATCGCGACCACGTGTATAGTGGTCAACTTTTCCGAATTCAGTCACCAGTTTCTCCCCAACCCGGAACACCCGACAGGAATAGCCCAAAAGGGTACGGAACCCACCCTTGCCTTATAATACGTACATTTAAGTAAGCAGAACCAATTAATCTCCTCTGAACGCAAACAAATATGTAAATTGAGCTTCTCTATATATATCCGTCGACCATAAAGCCCTGTTGTCACCTCATATATAGATCGCCTAACTGGCACAAATCATGAACTACCGTATATACGTAAATCAGCAATCGAAATAACTCGCAAGACGAGTATGGTTATGTAAGTACGTAATTACAATGCATCAGAAAGTATCAGATATATACGTAGGAAATTGAAACAGAACCGGAATCAAGGTATATACGTACGTAATTGGAACAAACTCAATCGCACCATTTATATCGATATATATAAGTAAATGGAATAATCAGATCCAAAGAGTCCTGCTATGTAACCGACTCGTATTTTCAGTATTTCGGCCTGCACCGCCGACGACGTTTTGATCGAAATGGGTATCGTTATGGTTATTTCAGGGATGGATATTTGTCGAGAAATCATAACCGTATGCACAGATCTTTGTATCCATCTGTTGTAGTGCCCCGATGGCACGCCTCGATATATGTACTTAGTGACAATATCATGATTTGTATGTCGTATCATTGGCCATAAAGGCATCATCGTATATATATAGATATTTGAATTACGTATCGTTATCATCGTTATTGTTATTCGTTTGATGGCCATAAAGGCACATTTTCGATATGTTACCATGCTCGTATCACATAGCCGTGTATCATTGAAACCGTTATTGTTGCTCACATGCATTTTCAGGTACATAAGCTATCAGACTGATGGGGATGAATCGTTAACTGGATATGCATATGTCTAAATTTTGTACCGTATTCATGTCGTTCGTTGTATAGTATGCGGCCGTAAAAGCGCCGCCATTGTTATTGTCGTATACCGTATCATGCCAATATTGTGTTATGATTGTATCGTTTTGTTGGGTCGAACAGGCCATGAAAGCGCCTGCGTTTGACCATGATTTATATGCTCTGATTGTCATATTTTGTTGTAATTATGTGCATTTTAGGTTGGAAGTACGATCGGTATAGAGTAACGTACTTGACATGTTTTAGAGGGAATTTTAGGGATTTTTTTCATGCGTATAAGTCGATATTCTATAGGTGTAGAATGTGCGTATGGCGAGCCCTTGCCATACGCGATTTCGTAGGAATTTTAGGACGGTACGACTCCCCCGCCGGACCCAGTGTAAAAGTATATATAGGAATAGCCCTACCCCGAATGGTAGGACCTCGAAATTGGTTACAAGTTTTCATAGGAAATAACTGGCCGTGACGGACACCCGTCACGACCGTCCTCACGAATGAGGACTACAAAAAGTGCGACTGTTCGCCCGAAAGCGAACAGCAATCGAGAAATTATCTGGAAAATTATAAGTGGAAACCGAAAATATAAAGTTTACCAGTGCTCGCCACACTGGTAAGTTGTATAACTTTAAGAAATATTATCTACCAGCGTTCAATTTCGCTGGGTGAGATAAGCAACAAAAGTAAAATTTGTGAAAATTTATGAAATTTAGAAGCCGAAAATACCGGCTCCGGTCCATAACTCCGGAACCGTTAGGAATTTCAAAATGTGGTGCTCAACATTTCTTGTAGATAATTTTACGGTCTTTCTAATGAGACCGGTTTCGTGGAAATCCGACCCGGATCCACGGACATAAGGATGAATAAACATGTACGAAGCCGGCAGAATACGTTTAGTCAAGCAACTCCACGAATTTTAGTCATAAAACTATGTACCTAGTATCATTAGAATCCCCAGACCCGAGGCTTTCATTTGAGCCCGGACGGGTCTAGATGCGCCCACTTTTGGGTACCCCGTACAAAGATTTCAAACTAACGCCCCGACAGGCGTGTCACCCCTCATTAGATTCCCCTTGTCGAGACGAATCCAACACTATATAAAACACCCCAGGAAAGTGTCCCCCGAACCCAGGGGAGCCGTTTAAACACCCCGATTTTTGAAAAATTTGGCATGGACCTTCCCCCAAGAGCTAATTTTCCCCCTGTCGACCGAATACTGTCCTGTTACATATCATTTTGTTCGGTCGGACGTACTGAGTCCGAATCCGAACCTCGTTTGGCATTCTGGCCATCGCCCAGGGACCCCCACCCTCTTTTTACCCCTTTGTTCTTCTTCTTTTCTTTCTTTTGTTTACATAAGCCGCGTCTTGCTTTAAATTGACACAGAGCCTGAACACAACTCTGTTTGAACAATAAATGTTATATTAGGTCGTCAGTAGCAATATTAATTTTATATCGATCCAAGACCATTGTCAGCAGTATTGTTAATTTTAATTAATACGGGTCATCTCCAAGCTTCTCGTACGTTACGGCCGTTTCAGCTGTGCATCCGCTAAGTCAACAAACTGTTGGTCTAAAGTGTTCAATATTCAATGCTAACTTTATATTAAGCTAGCCGACGTTCCTTATCAGTAAATATAAAAGTAATATTAAATTGGACGCTGTCAAACGCACTCAGTGCCAACGTATTTGAGTAAACACGGCTTCGACATAAAACAGGTACGAATTGGATATAAAGTGGAGGAATTTGTATAAACTTTATTACTAGTTTTCGAAGTAGCTTATACGAAGTTGGTATTAAACTTATCGTTACTACCACTGAAGAGTGAGTAAATAAACTTGACCCCAGCGAGTCGTGGGGCATTCATACTAAAAGTCGACAGTTTATCGAATTAATATGAAGCGTATATACAGCCTAATGTAGAGTTTATTTGAGATTTTGTATTAAATTAGAAAACTTTTATAGAATTAAGGTCGTAAATCACCGTAAGTAGATAAAATTAAATAAGATTCTATAACAAATTCGGCCCCAAAACTTCGGAAAAATGATTGGAATTTGGCCGATAAGAAAGTTAGTTTAGTTAAGCAACATTAGGTCAGAAATCGGACCAAAAGTGCTGAGCAAGCACTTTAACGGTCCAAAATTGAAAAGTTTAAATTTTTGAATTTCGAGTATAAAAGCAGCAACGCGTAAACAAGACAGAGTTCAGTCTGTCTTCGGCAGCGCAGAGTTAGGTCGTTCTGCAGACCGCTCTGGCGCTTTTCGTCAGCATTACTTATTTTGTCAGTTTATCCTGCTTTGGTTTTTGATTTTGGTTTACTGCTTGCCACTGCGGATGGACAAAGAAGCGATGGACGCCGACCGATAGGAATCGAAGGACCGTAAGTGTGGACAGGGAGGTGGAGTGATTTCGTTGAGTTTAGCCGGTATTAGTTTTAAGATAGGCGAATTAGACAGTAGGATGGAACACTGCCTTTACGAGTATTAGAGCAAAGATTGAGCCTCCCCTGTCCACGCTTCCATTTATAAGGTAGACCTGCCCGTCCTAGCTCGTCCCGCAGACGCATAGCCGTGACTGGCCGCTCACGTGGATTAACTAATTAGCCGAAGCCAGACTGGACCTCCCTCGGTCAATGAGTTAGGACACAAACAAACGCGACACTCGCGTTAAGATCAAATTTTACATGATTCCCTGAGTCGAGGTAGGATTTTGGAAACTATTCCCTGAGCTGACCGAGGTTAAACTAAACATTTTGGTTGAAAGAATTTTGGCTGAATAAGACTTTTGATTAGCACTCCGAATCATCCGCAGTCATGCCACATCATCCGTGTCAAGTACTTTGCCGAGGACTTTATGCTAGATGTTTTCTTGGTTTATTGATTTCTTTGGACGTGAAACCGTCCGCCGATTTTGGAGCTCTATCAATTGGATTTTTCTTTGTATTTTTGGATTACGCTACCATAGGAACTCAGCCAAATCCTAACCATAAGGTAATAATGCTCCCGGCAGCATATGTCGAATAAACTTTGTATTAAGTCGCAGTCAGATGTACTCATTTAAGGCAACGCTATTGAGCCAGCTCACACCGGTAGGAAGTTGGCGCGTTACAGGAATTACCTCAGCAAATTTACTAAAATTCTACCCGGACCTCTCGGAGGAACCGAACTATAGATCCAATGTTTGAGACGTTCGAATATCGACTCAGAACTTAGGTCCAGCGACCCAAAAAAGGGGTCACTCCCAGCCAAACGCGAAAATTCAAGTAACTTACGTCCTCTTCCAGGAATTTTGTCAGAACTTTGGC
>JASANE010029246.1:0-20176 GCA_030248225.1 Trileptium ribeirensis | reverse complement strand
TTTTTGTTGTTCTTGGTTCATTTACATATTGCTGATGGAATTAGTAATTTTCGTAGCGATGAAAACCAACTCGGTCGAAATTGGTATAGTATGAAGAATTGGGAAGAGGTAAGACCTCGTTCACTATTAATTTTGCTTAATCTTACCTTTAGGGGGCTTACGTGATACTATTGTAACCCTAGTGGTTCCAGAATCGCGCGTCGACCACTCCCCATTTAGTCTTGGGCTCCTATATATTTAGAACCGCTTAGCATGGTGGATTTCGCTTACAGTCTTCAAAGTTGCCAATCGGCCTGGAAGGGGGTAGGCCTAAAGGAAAAGATCCAGTTATGTCACGAAACTTGTTAGTTGAGTGTACTATATTTTAATAGCTATATAATATTTCGTAGTCTAACGAAAGAACAACCGAAGGGAATTCAAATACTCTGGACTTTTGGGGATGTCCGACTGTCGTTACGAATAGCAATGAACTCTGATCCTTTAATCCAACGTGCAGCCCACACTCTAGCTAGGTCTCAAAATGCTCAACTTCTTTCCTCAGGTTGGCCTTTTAGGCTGCAATACTATCTCACCGAATACGGCTTGACACAAAATAATTCGGAATATAGAGTACGGTTCTCGACAAACTCCTCAATAATTGATGATCAAACAACCAACGAACACTAAAATTATACCATAAAAATAATCAAACGAACAGAAGTCCACAACAGTAATAAATCAGTTCTGTGAAAACATCACTAAAGCGATCAAAAGCTCAACACAAATGCTCCTCATCATGCCGCAGTGTCTCGATCTGTGTTCTTCACACGAAAACTTTGTATCGCCTTAATGTCCACGAGCGCGTGGCTATCCACAATAATCGCCAAACGATAAGATGCTGAGATGCTGCTTGCGTGAGTGATCAATAAGTAGAAGTGCCCCGTGCCTTAGTACAAACGAGCTAATAACCAAAATCCTTAAGCTGCTAGCGAACACGAGTAACCTGGGACTACCACCGCAACGCCCAAACTACAATCTAAAGCTGACTTACGATAACCGCAGGTGTGTGCTAGCGAACGACCAACCAACAATCCATAAATAACTAAAGCGCCGCGTAATATCTAACAACATGAAAAGCTACAAACAACTAACGTGTAGCGCAAAATTGACCATTTCTACGACTACTATATTCCGAATTATTTTGTGTCAAGCCGTATTTGGTGAGATAGTATTGTAGCCTAAGAGGCCAACCTGAGGAAAGAATTTGAGCATTTTGAGACGTAACTAGAATGTGGCTGCACGTTGGATTAAAGGATCAGAGTTCATTGCTATTCGTAACGACAGTGGGACATCCCCAAAAGTCCAGAGTATTTGAATTCCCTCATAAATCCAATATCGTTCGGTTGTTTTTTCGTAACAGTAGAATATATACGATTTATATGACCATTATATTTTATAATCTAAACTATACTTGAAATGACTATAGTTCCCTGGTCCCATGATGCGAAAACGCCTTACAGCTTTATTTCGGTGTGACGCTAACTCAAGCAGTAATTATATACACTGGAAATGTCGTAAATTTTAGATATTAGAAAATTTTCGTAAAAATTTCTTGCATGCCATGGCTAAAATAAGTCTGTTCGATCAAGGTTGCCGTCCTGCTCAGAAATGGTCAGTTGGGTTTCAGTTTATATAAAAGTCTTTTCGATTATTTGGGTTATTAATGTACCCACTGGTAGCACAAATTTTCAGAAAAAATTTTTTTTCAATTATAATGCATCAGTTTATGGTACCATTTTATAGAACCGAACCAATGAACAGAGTCAAATGGTACGAGAATCGGTTCACGGATTAACAACTTAGGCTTAACCTGAGACTTCGGTGTATCATCTTAGTTTAGTCAAAAATTGAAGCCAAAATTCGTTATACTTATTGCTGTTAGGGTATTTTCTGAACCGCCTCGTCTCGAGCTAAATAGCATGACACTGAAATTGTTGATGCATTTTCAAAATTGACCATTTTGCGGTGGTCTTTGCGGTCCAAGACGATAATTCTAACAGAAAACGCATGTTTGTTACATGGCCACGAAGAAAATCGTTGTATCTAACTCAACTCAAGAAACCATCGTTACCTCAAACTGTTATTCTTGTATCTGTCGGCGTTCCTTTTGTATGAATGTACAACTTAAATATTCGCTTTTTTCAATCTTATTGGATTAAAAGCACAAAAATACTTTGTGATTAAAGCGTGGATCGTCTTCGGATTTTTCAGCTCAAACCATACTAATTCTGTATATATATGTCGGGTTGCATAAATCTGGAAGTGCCGTGTAGTAGTCCCAAAATGCTCATTTTTGGCTGTGACGGGATTCGTATTATTTATTTCGTTTTAGGTCGTTCAAAACAATACCGCTGTGAAACTATGTTGGTCGTATTTTATCGTTTGGATTGGAATTTGCCTCATTTTCGCAACCTCAATTCTATCGTTCTGTATCACTGTCGTTGTATCGGTAAGCAAACTTTTGTTTAATACAGAATTTTATCGTTTGAATTGGAATTTGCCTCATTTTCACAACCTCAGTCTTATCGTTCTGCATCGCTGTCGTATCGGTAAGCAAACTTTTGTTTGATACGGAATTTTTTTGTAGAAACTTGTTGTATTTATATTTTTAGTGCAGTTGACAATTATTAATCCGGTGCCTTGTTTTGTAAAATTAATTTCCGTTGGGTAATACCCAATAGAAGACATAAATTCGGAACTATGTATAGTAGGACGCATTAATTCGAAAAAATGCATGATTCAACCCTGTAATTCTTGAACTCAAATAGGAAAATTCTTTAATACTATTTTTGTTATAGTTAACGGCAGGCGCTATCTATAAATCATACTTAGATTGTGATAGGTACTATGTTAAACCATAAAATATTTGAAATCAAAAATAAGAATCTTGATTTTTAATAAAAAAGTAACACAATATATCACATAGCTATAGTGTTTACAATATTTACGTTGTAATCAGTGCAATTCAGGCAATTATATTGCAGTGCTAATGATTCAGTAAACAGATGGTTGTATTTAGTAATTTTTTCTATTGCGTGCGTTTAAAGCTACGCGTCTCCAAGTGCAATATTATGAATATATCACCTGTTCGAGAGTAGGGCTCAAACAGCATCACAGCTAATTTCAGCTCTTTTTTTGCTATTATGGCTTGTAGCTAGGTTTTAGCCGAAATTCTCACAGCGGATATGAGCTTAGGTGGCGTACCTGCGAAAATAATATAGGTTTCATAAACGTTTGTACCAAGAAAGAAACCCTGGTAAATTGTGATTCTAGCATCAAAGCTAAGCAAATGTCATTTTGGTTATAGCACCGAGTCAGAGTAAATCGCAGTAAATGCATGGTTTTATAAGCGATTGGAGCCGCATTAACGCACTGATTCGCACGGCGTTGATATTAGCTTAATTATACATGTGCTAGCTTTGAGCTCACAGACGTACAGCGGATGAGATGAGGCGGATGTGTGAGGCCGTCGCCAAGAGTGATAAGGGTGTCGGCGGGGAGGGGGCGGATGTCGCCAAGGCGGATTAATTTTTTTAAATATTTTCGGAAATTAAATTTTCAATTTTTTTGGGTTTTCAATTTTCAACTTCTCTCATTGTGCCGCCTACACAGTCTAAAATGCAACTGTACAGTGCAGAAAAATTTGCTGTGTTTATTTCATAATAACCATTTTTGGACTGGAGGCGTGATAACCTAAAAGACAGTGGCGTAGATTTTGTTTAAAATCTGGGGGAGGGGGCGTTGATAAGTTTTCGGAAAAAACCAGAATGTTATTGGCCTTCAGCTTATCGGAGCTTTACACTGGTAATACGCCTATAGCTAAGGGGGGGGTGGCTGGGGTAGGGCGGGCGGTGCCCCCGTTTGTGACTATCCGTACACCACTGATAGGGATGTGTGAGAATGAAGAGAATCGGCGATCGAAATATGGATATTATAAATCTTGGTCAACTCTTCTAACATATATATAGGTATATACGCATGTCGATATTCATACGTATTTATGTTAGGTGGGTTTATTAAGCTATACCCCTAGAAAAGTGTTGGGTCCCTTAAGAAACCAATACCACTCTAGCTACGTCAAGTTGTATATCCCAACTAGGCGCTGTTCGCGTAGAAATGGGACTAATTATAGTCACTAAATATACGAAATTGGTGCAGGCTGGCACCTATCACGCAGGTGGCGTCTGACAACTGATCTCAGTACCTGGAAACTTCTAAAGGCACAGATATTACGCTCCTGAAACGAATTTACGCTTCAATTGTATGTTTTGCAGATGCTATTGGGCGCTGTACCCCGCCTTCTCCGCAGAAAAAATTTAACACATAGACCAACATATATCACCGAGGAGCAAAAATGCCCCTCACAATTGTGCGCTCTAGAAAATCTTGAGCCACGAAACGGTAACACCAAGGGACCAGCTACCCCACACCCGGACATTACATTGATATGTATGCCTAATTAAATGAAAACTTCACTAGCAGTGACTAGTTTTATAGTGACATAAGAAACAAAGGGAAGATATTAAATACGAATACATATGAGCGAACTATATGATGTGTAACATCGTGTTTCTTAAAAATTTACACTGCACCTATATACTTATAAAAATAAAACCAATAATTAAAAATAGACATAATTGGCATATTAATCAACGTATGTAGGAATAGGAGATGAATGCAATGTATTTTCAAATAAGAGTTAATAGCAAATGAATATTGTGGATTTCGCAGCTAGAGTGGGCCTATACTAAAGAGGTGAGATGGTTAAATATCACGTTGGGTACTCAAAACTAGATTTGACGTAGAAACATTTTTTACGATGCTACCTCTAGAAGCAAAACCAATTTTACTCTGCCAACGAACACAGTGTTTATTTAGCGTTAGAGACGTACTGAGTTTTTAGGAAAAAGTGCGAGAGCGCTTTATGACATTTCACATTCCGTTAAATACCAAGCAATCTATAAGTGCCGGAATCGAATCTAAAGCTTTCTAAAAGACGAGGCATTGCCATAACGGGCCAACCCTGTTGTAAAAATTGTGGGGGGTTAAACCCTTTAACCCCCTAAATCTATGTCCATGAAGAGAGCCATAATTGTTATTATGTAATATAACCTGTTAAATACAAATCCCATTTGGCTTATGTTCACACTGCACAATCATTACGTTCGGCACCGTTCTATAAAAGTACAAACCTTTTAACGCCAATTTATGTATCGTGCGTTGTTAAAATCTCCTGCTGGCACAAGGGATCGAACACCGGTTTGCACGAATGAAGGTGACGTACGTACACCACTGAGCTATCTAGAAGCTGTTGCCTGGCTCCTTTAGGAATCTCACATAGCTGAACGAATAACAATAAACGTCCAGACATTATGCGATAAACTCTTCACAACAGTTACCCAATTGTGGACGTGAGCGTCAAAGGTTTAAACTCATTTATCTAAGTAAAATTAGAATTAAAAATGCTATTAACCCAACGGTCCCAGCGCATCATCTAGTAACGCCTTTATAGTTTTAAAATCAAATAGTAAAATTACAATTTTTTAAAGCCTATTAGTCGCTGATCAAGTTTTGTCCTTCTAAAAAGTCTAAGTCTAAAATGCGAATACTAAGCTTAGTCTGGGCAAACAATTGAACATCAATTTTTACCCATGAATTTACCCATGTCAGGTCCCAGTATTTTCTCATAAAGTATATGTTCGCTTTTAAAGCTTTGCACCACAGAGTTATGCGGGAGAAACTCAATGTTATCTCGGAAAATGATGTTCCTCCATCTACATTTATTTATTTATTTATTTATTTATTTATTTATTTATTTATTTATTTATTTATTTATTTATTTATTTATTTATTTATTTATTTATTTATTTATTTATTTATTTATTTATTTATTTATTTATTCATTTATTTATCTATTTATATGCCATTTTCTAATCCCTTTTATCGATTCTATTATTCCGTTCGTCGATTTCAGGGTCGATCGGCTCTTGTGGACCGCTTCCTTTATCCAGATTGGCAGCATATACCCTAGAGTGTGCTTATAGTGAAATCGCTTGGAACGAATCATAAAATTAAGGATAAAACCATTTCTGCAAGGTTCGCTTGCGTTTTAGTATTAATGCATCGACATTTTGATCGAACATATCGTACTGTTATAACCACACTCGAATCCTATATATAATGCAATATTCATTTGCAGAAGGAAGAAAATGCCGCCCGGCTTCGTCGACTGGAAAATTATCACATGGAATTTTGTCAATCCGGTGGCGGAATGATGCATCCCGGAGTTCCAGCAGCAGCATACGCGGGTAGCGAGAAAGGCAGCGTCCCGGCAGCTCAAAATGGTCAACCTCATCCAGACGCAGCAAACGGAACCGGTGGATATAGCAATCACGCATACGCTCACTATCCTGCCCAGTATCCACAGCAGTACTACGACTACAACGCAATGATGGGATATTACAATCCGTTTGCTTCGATGCAGCGCTAGCCTCAAGCTGATTATTGATGCATCTCATTAAAATGAAATTAATACCTAAGAGGCCAAGGTAACCCTTAGGGGCCAAAGTGTAATGCATGTCATGCCATTCTCGATATACTAAACCTATGCTTAGGTCCTTATAATATTATGAAACATACACTAAGTCTAAGACTACGTCGGAGGGATGGCACCCCGATCCCTCGCTCTAAACTGTTATTTTATAGCAATATAATGTATTGCCCTTCAGGGTTACCTGAAAGACCCAAACTGTCGGTGTGCAATGGATTAAAGCAAGAATTGTTCTTGTAGCATGGCTTGTAGTGCAGCCTGAGAGATTTGTAAGTGAGCGAGTTATGACGTGTTTAATGGTCAATTTTGAAGATACATCGAAAATTTTGATACCATTCCATTCGTCTCAGCTTGACAAGTTGGCTCAAAAGATACACATTACGGCCGACCGTTGGCGAGTAACCCACTACTTCTATCGAGCTTTACACGTTCACTGAAATAATTAACTTCATGAGATTGATTCCTGTAATAGATCCACTTTATGAGTAAAAGTCTCGTGTAAAGGCGTGTTCAAATTGCGTCTGATCCGGCCGAATCAGACGTATGTGTGAACACTGCATCCGACTCAATCAGATCTTCAATCCGATCCGACACAACATACACAATTTTTTGGGATCGAATCGGATAAAATAATGTGAACAATAAATACATATACATACAAACGGGTACACTAGGCATAGAGTTTAGTCTTGTAGGATCGGATCGGATGCAATGTGAACCCAAATCGAATCGGATCGGATGCAATGTGAACCCAAATCGAATCGGATCGGATGCAATGTAAACACAAATCGGATCGGATCGGATGCAATGTCAACACGGCCTAAGTCAAGCATTTAATCAGATGCGAAAATTTTTATACAATTGCTGGAACTGTTTGTGTTTGATTGAATTTTATGGCGCTATTTATTGTCTATCTACATCTTGATCACTGAATGTTTTTGTAAGTGTGTAAATGTCTCACTACGCTAGCATACATGGCATAGCTGAACACCAGTTGATCGGGGCATTTGATGTTGTGTTAGCGCTCACAGTCTTGCAGACTAAAGGCCCCGGATCCGAGTTTCAATTGCTACACCGTACGTTGCAAAAATATTGAGACAAATTTTGGCTTTCGAGTTGCTCCGTTTTTAAAGCCTAAGATCAAGTTAAAATTGTCTCAATTTGAGCTAAGTTTAGAGTCAAGCTTGTCTGTCATTGAGTCAAAGCTTGACTCAACCATAGGGTTATAAAAAGACCGACAATTGAGTCAAAACTCGAATCAAATTGAGTCAGTTTTATGAAAACACCGACGATTGAGTTAAAACTCGAATCGAATTGAGTCAGTTTTATGAAAAGACCGACGATTGAGTAAAACTCGAATCAAATTGAGTCAATTTTAGCTCAAGCTTAAGGCTAAGAAAGGACTGACTCAATAGTCTAAGTTCGACCGAACGTTTTTACAGTGTAGTACATTCGTGGACCTTTTTGTTTTAGTGAGAACGGGTTGATCCGCTGCCCGGAGTTTCTGAAAACAGCTCCATTTCAATCAGAATCTCGCTCGGCGGCTATGCAGGGAGTGATGTAATGTGAATGTCTCACTATGCTAGTAAATATACATAGCGTAGCTGAACACGGGTTTATCGGGACCTAGGTGTAGTGGCTAGTGCCCTAACCTTGCAGCCTAGAGACCCGATTCCCAGTCCGGGGTGGTCTAACGTCAAAACCTCTCTTGGATCTTTTCGCATGAGCTTACTGTTTATGTTCAATTTTGTCAATTTTCAGCCAGGCATTTTTGTCAATTTTTGCTAAAATTTTTCATGTGTATTCGGCGAGAAGAAGCTGTTACGGTGGACCTAGGCAATAAAGTGCTACCCTCAGGGTGGTACGCCAGGGTCTCTGGGAATGGTGTCCGAGGCCTCAGGAAAAACAAACTAATAGCTTAGCCTATTCTGCGGACGAATGGTTCTGCAATAATTTTTTTGTTATATTACGAATGTGTTAGATCCTGTCCATGGGCGTATCCAACCGACGGACACTGGACTATGCCCCGCAAATCGTTTCGAAGTTCAAGCATTTGACGCGTATTAAACGTCAAAATTTATTCGAACTTGGGTACCCCTCAAATCTAATCTTGTGCCCGCCTGGGCTTATATATCACGGTTTTAGCGAAATGAACCAAGATTTCATCTCAGTTTAATTACTTTATTTGGCGAAGGCTTAGCGTGAATATATAAAAGTTTAGCCTGTTTTATAAGTTACCAAATTACAGTATCCATTTTACAGTTGTAAAACTATCACGAGTTTTATTTTAAAAATAAGGTGCTTAAAAATTCAGGCTCGAATCTCAATTGGACTAGATCACTCTAATACAGCCAGTGGGACTCAAAATGGGTCGGGTCTGCTTGGTTCCATAGCCGACTCTAGACAAGCCTAAAACCTGGCTGTAAAGTCTTCAGCAAGTTCGTAAAATGGATACTCTTCCTTAAACCTGCCGTCTGGCTTCTCGTACTTCATTCGGTACATTTATTTGTGTTAAGCACATGTTTGCAGCGTCCAGGATCTCGAACGTTTTTGATATATTCTGTAATAGTACTTATAAGCTAATATAAAATTATTACTATGACAAAAAGTAAAAAAAAATACAGATAACTAAGTGAACTTAAATTGTATTAAAAGCTAGCTTTGCGCCTAAAGACATGTTCACACGCTCAAATTTTGAGCAAAATTTTGAAATATCGCAATTTTTCTTTAAAAATTGCAATAAAATTTTGATCAAAATATTATCAAAGTTGAGCTCTAATGTGCTCAAAATGCGAGCAAAAAGTTTGTGCGTGTGAACACGCCTTAAAAATGCTTTTGTACGATTATACATTAAACTGCGACAAACGAAAAATATCGAAATACAGTGGTCCAAAAAACTGGTTCAGGTGAGCGAGGCGAAGTACGATTGAAAAAATTGGGAAGGGGACGGGACGGAGTGCCATCTTATGCCCATGTGAACTTTTGGTGCCGGACGTTATAACGTTAGAAAAAAGAACATCTTAGAGCGGGGGTTCGGGGGGCGGCACCGTCCCGACTTAGGCTTAGTACATGGCTCAAATAGGACCTTAGTTTAGGCTAAGACTAAGGCTTAGGCTTAGTATATCGAGAACGGCATGGCATGCATTATCCTTCTGCCCCTAAAGTTCACATGGGCCTCATTTTATATAACCGCTTTACGCAGTTATATATATGTGCAAGCTGGCTACCATGAATTTATATACTGTTTTAACGCTTGACTACTAAATTGGTAAATTTCTAGGGGGTTGAACAAGCCCGGTCATTCCCCAGATACGTGTCTACATAAAGATACATACAAGACTTGACGTGTTTCTGGGGAGACGACTCGCATGGTCGTCTTCCCAGACACAATTCTGGGAGACAGGTTTTCGCCGTTCCACCGGTGTTCGCTCCTATTACGGATATCAATAACACAATAAATATTATCAACGCTCGGTTTATGAACATAGGTTTCTGAATCAGATATAAAAATTGAAAATTATAAATTATTTAAATTATAAATATTAAATTATATTTTATTTAAATATCATTTAATCATTTTATCAAAAAATCAAAAAAAAACAATTATATTTTTTGAAAACCAAAACTGAAGAACAAACGTTTCAATGAAATCTGCCATAAGCACAGAAGAATGCAACATCAATTCCAATATTATGCCATAAATCCTTACTAAGCCAATTCTATATGTACTCCACACATACAGGAATACGCTACTAAAGAACGAATGTTTACATTCCAGGCGTGGTCAATTTATGACACTTTGCTGGCATAGTTATTTAAAACTGGTCAGACGGCAGCTATTGAAAAAATTTTCAGGGAACATCCCACGAGCGTGCGAGCAGGAGATTGACAACAGCAGAAGTTGTGTTTCTATTCCATACAAGTGACTAGGTTTCCCTTGTGCTTCCGAAGAGCCCATTACGATTTCTATTAAAACTGAAATGCAAAAGGAAAATCAAAAAAGTAAAACTGAAAAAAAAACCAAACAACAAGCCTGCAATCGAATCGCCAATTTTTAAGCTTTGTCAAAACCGATGTCTAAAGAGCAAACAGAACGCTTGTTACCTCAAACTGGGTGGCAGTGACTTTGTATTCTCACAAAGGAAAAACTTATTAAGTTAACTTCAAAGCGGCCCGCCCGATTTGGTCTTAGGCTTAGTATGGGGGCTCCACATCAGACTAGTTTAGACTAAGCCTCAGGCCTAGGATTAGTGCAGCGATAAAAACGCAACCTTCATACAGATTACGCGCTTTATCAGCAATTTTAATCTAAATTTCAAAAAGTATGAAGTACTAATTTGTTTCACAGCCGTTTTTAGGAAATTTCAATATCACTCACACATAACCCAAAAGTTAGCTCATATAGGGACTTCAGCTTAGGCTAAGACTAAAATTTAGGCTTAGTATATCGAGAACGGCATGGCATGCATGATCCTTCTGCCCCGAAAGTTCACATGGCCTAATTGCTTTATACAATATTCTTGAATAATGAAATCATGACATCACAGTCCACATAAGTCCGAAGAATCTTGTTTCTTTCCTGACGTTTAGTAGTTGTGTGCTGCCATTCCATGTAATGCAGTAGTTTTAGACACATATGGCAGCGGTACGTCATGCCAGGGGGGTGGGGATAGAGGCCCCACGTAGGGGAGGGTGGGGGGATTCGCGGCCTGGGGTTACCCCCCTGGCCGGCCAAATTTTGCTGGGGGGGGTTGGTCGTGAGGAGACATTTTTTGTATGGTCCTAGCAGCCATATTTTTCGCCTATGAGTTCAGTTTTTGCACTAGGGTCCGGCCTCAAAACTGCTCGAGGCGGGAGGTTTTGGGGTCCGCATCCCCCCGCCCTTCGGGGTTTCCGCTTCTGAGAAGTGTAGATTGCATTCTGAGTATTTATAAGTCTAAGAATTGTGTAAAATGTAAAGTTTCTGTTTACCTTTCTCTTTACAACAAATTCGCCAACAAAAACCATACTTTGCGGCCTCGGGGGGGCTGCGGCGCACCCCAACCCAGGCGGGGCAGGTAACCCCCTCTGGCTTTTCGGCCTCGGGGGAGGAGGGGGGTCCGGACCTCAGGGGGGTTACCACCCCACCCCCCTTGCCGCCATGTTTGGTTTTAGATTTGACAAAGCCGTCTTACAGTCTGCGGACTCTAGCAAAAACTTGCCCTTCAAAGCCGCAATTTACTTTGTTTTAAGGCAACTTTTAGCTAAATTTGTTTTGTGCTTGCAATTCACTGAACTAGAACGATTACTCCGTGGATCAAGATATAATGGTAATGTAAAGCTGTCAGGATATCGACTTCGTTCCATCCCATCTCGATTCGCTTTTTGCACAACGAATAACATAGATGCCAAGTTACACATCAATACAGTTGAAAATTGAAAAAAGGTTTTATAATTTATGGACATTTTTGGCCGATTTGTTTGACATCCTAAGTAGCCAAACTCCTACAGCGTAGGGGAAGTAAGTAGGAAAAGGCCATGTTCTGACTGATATTATTAGTAACTTGTCAAATTTTTATGGTAGTAACGATTAATAACCCTGCCATATAATAGGACTAGAACAATGACACAAACTTGTGAACTGTGAGAAATGTCAAATTTGGTCCCGGTGTGAGACTTAGCTGGAGAAAAGGTGCCGCTACTCATGGACTCAAAGTTTGACGATAGGTACATCACCAAATTTAGTCGCTCTCGCGAAGGATCATTATTTAGGACATATTGATCATCCAAATATAATACAAAATGGAATACTAATTAATCGGCAACCTCGTAGTAAGTGCCTAAAAGTCTTCAATTTAACTAATCGGTCAGTGAGACGAATTCTAAATAAGGCCTCCGTCCATTGATTTACCGTTCGGAATTGGAACAAACAATTCGGTCTAGTAAAAGGTGCGAATTAAGACTGACCAGTTTACGAAGCCATCTGATCCGACTCAAATGATCATACCGGTAGGGAAAGAATCCTTGATTTTAATATAACAACTTGCGTTTCAAACTTCAAACAAACAATCAACATTGGTACTACTAGACTCATAATTGTGCAACAGGCACCGTGATATTGGCACGACGGTGCAGGAAATCTTTTAGCCTGAGGGCGATTCGAATTAAGCGAATGGGCACCTGAGGACTAGGTACCTATATTCAGAGGTGCACTCAACTTTCGGCGTGGATCCGATAGTCAGAGAATTTTATCCTGCTACAAAAATTGGCATTGTTGGAATGTAACCGATTGTGATGTTGATTGTTGTTACTTGCTTCTTTACTATCCATCGGTATTTTGGTGGGTCTTAAGTCTTTAATTTTACTTAGGTTATCTGTGCTTCGTAATAATCGTCGCCGTAGTTGGGACTAAGTTAGCGTACGGTCAACAAGAGAACAGAGGTATAAACACTCTCAGTCACAAAAATAAACGCGTTATATGTAGAAAAAACGTTTACCTTCATTAGCACTAGTGTAACAGCCCGAATTTTACGGAATTGGTAAAACGCCTATGACGTACCAAATTTGTAGGGGATGGAGGGAATGTACGACCAGATACCGGTGGAGAGTGACTTCCTTAAAACGATATAATTGTGTAATGTTACCGCTACTGTAAAATAAACAATATTGTATCTTGTTTGTATTGTGTTTGAAAGGTCACACTCCACCACCCGAAGGTGCACGGGATGATTTTGGCGCCGTATACGAAATGAAAAGGTAACGGCTAAGGGAGTCCGGTCGATCCTCGTGCCATGGATTGTATAATGCCATGGTGTATAAGTGAATGTTGTGCGAGTAACTTGTTTATGTATAATTGGCTGCAAATGAATAGAAATAGTTTAATTTATTTGGGAACAGTCAAATCCAGGTAATCGGAGAACGAAAATAGCAAGTATTTCAAGAACATAAATTTTGAGGACATCATTTTGACATGGTTCACTAAATTCCAAATTTCGGGTTTGCGAACAAACTTCAGGGAACGGGGGGTTAAACCTTATTAAGGGCTCCCTAGGGGGGCCAAATTGCCCAGGGGGCCTAAAAGTTCGGTTCCCCTAAGTATTTACGGACCCCCGAACAGCCGCTTAAGCCCTCAAATTTCTAAGCCTAAAAGGCCACATGAAATAATTAAAACCCCCGATTTTAAGAGCCCGGTACACTTATCGGGTCCTACCCTAACTCGTTAGTTTAAAACCTTGGCCGCCCAACCCCACGAGTCCGCTCAAGATCCTCCCAACCTGACTGGGACATCCAAATTTTGAACATTTTCCTCCTAAGATGGCCTTTAACGGGCCTCTTACAAAAGATATATTAAATTTTAAACTTTTATCAGTAGCAGGTCTGCCAGAGCATGATTCCGGTCCTGCCCCGACCGCCTACTGCTTTTAGATCCTGAGATATCGGCAAAATGTGCCGATATCCCTGTGAGAAACCAGCGCCCTGGGCGCCGGTACGTTTTTTCTCTTAAACTTTGCCGCAGCGACCAGCGGGCGGTTTTGCCATTGCTGCAACATTCGGCCACATTCGCTGTTTGTACGTTGTTTTCTTACAATTGCCATCGTTGATGACCAGCGGCTGTGCTTAGTGAGGACCAGCGTTGTTGTATCGTTTGGTTTTATCATTATGCCGCTTATCTATTTACATTCATTTGTCTTATATGTATCGGATAACTAGCAGATTTCTCGATATGAGCGATGTTTGTAATATAAAATTTTACATTTTCCAGGCGAGCGGGGGGACGCGAAGTATAAAAGAAATAGACACCTTTGGGAATTGGGACCAGTCCAGAAGTTGGTAGTCAAAATTGGTCGGGTTTTTTCGGCGGTTGTCGCCATTTAGCTTTTGCTCGCGTTTTTCGTTTTACTTTAGCTTTCTTAGCGTATTGCTTGCCAGGATGCGCTCTTCGCCATGCAGACGTGCGGAAGAGCTCCACCCGAGGGCTTTCAATTTGCGAATTTTTGAAGTTTGTATTTCAAGAAAGAGACGGCCCTTGCGGGTGCTGGAGCGACTGATGGATGCCCCGGGCCCCGCAAGTGTCGCGCACACGCATGCGAATTCAGAACTGTATAGACTTCGGATAAATTCGAATCAAAAGCTGTTTTCATGCTCGACTGGTTCCCCGCTCCCAGGGCCATTTTCGTGCCGGTCCTGGAAGTGTTGGCAAGTTTATAAATGTGAGTGCGCTAAAGTTATAATATGCTAGCGTAGTGTAAATTTATGTTTGCAACTTAAAGCCTTTAGACGAAAGTTTAATCAAAAAAACAGAAAAAAATTTTGGACTTGATATTTATTCAGGGTTAATTAACGGTTTACTTAGCGTTTATCCAGGTTAAGTAGAGTTTTGCCTAAGATTCAGTTAAAATTCATTTAGGGTCAATTGAAACTTTACCTGACATTTATTTAGGTTAAATCAAACGATTACGTAACATATATTTAGGGTCAACTAGGATTTCTCCTTGCCATTATTTAGGTCCAGTTAGAATTTTACCTAGCCCTTACTCGGGCTCGACTAATATTTTACCCCTCTTTTGTTTTAGCTTCGAGTTAAAACTTTGATCTACGTGGGCGAACCGTTTTATCCGTTCTTCAGTTGCGCATAAAATTTTGCACCCCTGCGGGTGCAGTTTCCAGAGTTCAAAGCGGGTTCAAAGTTTCGCCCACCTTTTCGAACCAGTTTCGATCAGTCAACGTTCTAGTGTGGTCATCCGTTTGCTCCGGGGAACTTGTGCCATGCAGACACGGGGAAGGGGACGCCTCGGGGTGTCTGGATGGCAGCGTCAGTTTTGTGGAAGAATTTTAATATTTATCAACGGCATGAAAGATTTTAATATTTATCAACGACATGAAAGATTTCAATATTTATCTACGGCATGAAAGATTTTAATATTCACCAACGGCATGAAAGATTTTAATATTTTTCAACGGCATAAAAAATTGTTAATATTTATCAACGGCCAAATTGTAGGGCAAAACTATAGGAATTGCTCGTGCGAAATCCACATTGGGGAATGCTCATGTACACCCGAACGGGTGAAATATAAAATTTGGTGTACACCCCGATTGGGTGGTATGTATATGTAGATGTATTCATTTGTCATGCGCACCCATAGGGTGATTTATAAGAATTTTTGTGCAAACAAAAAGAAAGGGAACAGTAAATCATTGAAGTGTGTCATCTATTCAAGCGATTTGGTTTTGTTAAATTCACATAGGATTCTGTCCAAACCAGCAAAGTCTAGCAACCTTAAGCGGAGTGGTTATTACTATGAAACGCATGCTTAATGATTACTATTATATGCCACCGGTGTCTGAATTCGTGCCGTGCCTTCGCACCTCGAACTTCTGCCAAATCTGCAAGCACCCTTTTAGCTTAACACGCCTCGGAACTTCTACTCGCTCGCGTGTTCACTTGTCCGCGTTTCCGTACCGCCCTGCGCCCCGCTATTAATCGTCAAACCCAAATCACTGAACGGAATTTTACTTCAAATATTTCATCACCCAACTTGAACAAACCGAACCGAAATTTAGCACTCAGGTATAACTAGTTAAAACTAAAACATTCGTCCCGTTAGATCAATTATTCCGACACTAGAACCCACACTACGAACTAAAACTATTAGCGCTGGTACTCCTCCCGCAATACAATTCAACGCCCATACCAAAATTTATCGCCATGACCCCTTTAATACGATAAGCCCCTCATAAGTTATGCTCAACCCCTCGTGAATCTTCGTAGGGCTTGAGATCAAGAGGAGGGAATGACGGGTCAGCCGTATTACCCGTGAGCAGGCTTAGGGGATGACCCTCTCTCGGGGGAACTTCGTACCACTAGGCACGTGGGCCAATATAATGGCCAGGCCGAACACCATGGTTAACCCGCCGGCAGCCTACTAAGCTAAAAGCGGTTCCATCGGTCAGACTAGGGTCCACCGGGGAATCGTGTAAGCCGGGGTTGTCCGGGCACCATAGTATAAACCTTAGGTGGTGCAGCTGGGATCCCTTAGGGCCAGAACTGGTCCTGGTACACTAGAACACCATTTATTTGACCTTAAATCGTTAGCGTACAAAATCTAAACATTACCAACGTTACACACTGCACGTTGCAATGGTAACCTTTGGTAGAAGATGCTGCCGAGACCCTGCCCTGGCGGAAGAAAAAATCCTCGATTAACATTGGATCGTGATCCGAAGAGTCATAAAACACTAGTAATACCCTAAAATGTACTAAGGGTTTCAATATCGGAGCTGCTCGAGTCGAGTTTAGTGTAAGTGCTAAGGACATATATCACAACAGAACCAGGCGTAATATCAAAAAGGCTGAGGCTTAGCCTCTGAGAGGACAGTGTCATTATCGAGTTGATTCTATGATTGAATGAACCGACAAGTGAAGAAATCTTTTCGTACATTAGTGCGCACAGATGGTTGAAACAGCTTCAGATCGTGGCCACGTAGCGGTTGATTAGTGGAGGAGAAATAATGATCAGGATCGATAATAGTATGATTATGGAGGATCTTGTATGAATTGACCATATCGAAGGTTTCTTGGCGAAACTGGAGGGCAGTGATCGAATCAGGATTGAGTTCCTGAGATAACAGGAGGCAACGGCGCTGAATTCTTTCGAGGCGTTCAATACCGGTGTTGTACTGAGGCGACCAAATTACGGCAGCAAACTCAAGCAACGGCCGGACGATTCCTTTGAATAGCGGCATGCCCACCGATGTGTCGCGAGATGCAAGCAAACGGCGCATCAAACCAATACGTCGATTGAATGCTGATTCAATAACATCAATGTGTCTGTTGAAACGGAGGTCATCTGAGACAGTGACGCCTAAGTCGCGGACATTGTCAACTTGCTGGATGTTTTCATCAGGGAGGGTATACTGGACAGGAAAACGGCTTTGTTCGCGTATGCGAAGCAGCATGTATTTGGTTGGTTTTAGATCCAGCAACCAGCGGCGACACCATGCAGCAACAGTATCAAGATCAGTTTTGTAAGACAGCACAGTCGCAATGACTTTCAATCATACGATAGAACTTAATATCATCAATAAAGAGAGTTACGTTTGATACTAGATCTTTGCAGACATCATTGACGAATAAGATAATGCAATTGGGACCGCTGATGGTTCCCTGTGGTATAGCATTGCGGATCGCCTGTCACCCTGCTTCTATACCATTCAGGACGACGCGCTGACGCCGATGTGTCAAAAAGTACAAAACCACTGCAGGAGTTTTCCCAGTATGCCATAGAATTCAATCTTGATCAGAAGTCATTGAAATGGCACTGAATCGAACGCTTTTACGAAAGTCCAAGTAAGTGACATCAGTGCCCGTATTAGATCTGGAGTGAAAGTACTTTAGTCCAGTCGTCCAAAGACGACAAGAGGTTTTTTACTACCGAACGACCAGAAACACCACCATGTTGGCTATCAGTTATAATATTGTTCGTTTTTAGGAAAGTCATTTCACTGTTCCAGACAATTCGCTCCAGAAGTTTGGCGACCATTGATGTAAGTGATATCGGTCTGATTTGGTCACACGAAGTCGTATTGGTGACCTCAGAGATTGGTGTTATATTTGCGTCCATCCCGTCTTGTGGCAAACAACCAGAACCAAGGGACGTTCCGTATAGGATGAACAAGTGGAAAGCTAACTGGTCGGCACAACGTTTCAGGACAACACCATGCGTGTTGTAAGGACCACGGGCTTTCCAAGGTTGGATAGGTCACGATTGATCTTTGACGTGAGTTACCGTAAACTCCACATCAGTGATCGATTGGGGGATCCAAACGTCAGGGATGGGCACATTACCTAATGATTCATCTTTGAACGACTGGGCAAAATGTTCGTTGATGTGGCTGGAGATGGCTTCGCGATCTGTCAAAATCTCACCATCAGCATCCCGAATACGACTTACAGTGTGAACAGGGCCAACAAAACTTTTTGCATACTGATAGAATGCCTTCACCCAAAGTTGTGATTTTATGCCTTTTGCTAACTGTAACTCGTATTATGAACGGGCAGTTCGGAGCACGATCGAAAGCTTGTTAGATGCTTGTTGGTAGAGAACATGGTCGACAGATAGATTGCTTTGGCGATATCGAGCGAATAAACGTGATTTATGGCGCTGTGCCTTTTTTACCTTTAGAGTCGCGTTCCCATGGCAAAGTTCTACCGCAGCGGTTTGAGTCAGGAAATAAGGGAACTAACTACTCGACAGCCGAGGTATAGACGCACAAGAATACATAGTATGGTTGGATGACGCCAAAGCCATCAAACAATGTTGACTAGTCGGTGTTGACGAAGACCCATCGCATGTTGAGCACTTTGGCGTGTGCATTAGTGGTAAACGAGCTAGCGCGTTTCGGTTTGGGGGGCATAGTGTTATACAAAAGATAGAAATAGAGGACAGATAGGACAAAGTAATTTGGAAAAGAATCAAACGCAAATGAAATTGGAAATTGTTCCAATGAAAGTTAGGCAAGCACATAAATACCGGATCCGAAGGGTTCTTCGTCAGGACACAATACGGGCAATCCAATCATCTTTACACGTCCATCACATCTTCAGGTCTTCACGCGTCGAAAAATACAGATCGTTGTCGTTACCGTTGAACGCCAGCGAAGGCACGTCGAAAAATATCGCGAAGCAAGAAATAGTCGCAATCGACTAGCTACCACATCACAGAAGCAAAATAAGACCCTAACCTTAGCATAATCCTTAGCCTTAAGCTTCTGTTCAGATTCTGATTCGGTACACTGTTATAAGACAGGAAGTGCATTGTTTGAAAAACGGATTGTTTGACTGAAATGATTGTGAACTTAAATGTTTAAAAATGTCTTTGCGCAATGGTCATGAATTTTTAATATGCTAGTGATAGAAAATCGCATAGCTAGTGCAGCAATAGACTGCGAATTTAATGTTTTTGTTAGTTATTTTATTTAATGCTGAATTATTTTTGTTAAAATTTTAGTTTTGTTTTTCTGTTCAATTGAGTTCTAGTTTCGTACAGATTCACTGCAAAAGTTGTTGCATCAATTTTACCGTTCTAGTTTAAAGAGTGATTACATTTTGAATACGAGACCAGTTAATATTGATTTTGCTGTTTTTACATAATCTCAACTGAATCTATAACAGCAGGTAATTAGCGTAATTCTGAGGCCTTAGAATACGGTAATTAAATAAACGTAAGGGTCTAGCCTTCCGAAAGGCTACATAAGAACCCACAAGGGCAAAGTAATAGAGTAACAATATCGAACACACGCCGTCCTGATACGTTGGTTTTAACGAAATTATTAGTGTAAATCTAAGAACGAGGTTAAGGCAATTAATTAAACGTGCAGGTCTAGCTGTCCGGAAGGATACGCACTAATTTCACAAGAGGACAAAGTGTAATCAGGCGCTAACCTAAACCATAACAGATCACAATTAATTAAAATAATAGTGAGCTTGAGTTAAAGAATCAGGAAAAAAGGCTTGGTTAGTAAAAGTGTGGGGCATTAGTAAAAACTAGTGGCTAAAGTGTCAGAGAGAAACCGAGGTGTATAATCATGTGTAACTAATATTGCTAA
>JASANE010029244.1:0-19856 GCA_030248225.1 Trileptium ribeirensis | reverse complement strand
ATGGTGTACTTCGTTCAGTTACGTATTGCTGCGTATATATTAAAAGATCCACATAATTACTGCTTAAAATATTTACAAGAGGGTAAAAGAAGTATTTGAAAGACTTAAGATATAATTATGACAGTGATTTAAAAGGTAACAGTCGCGATAATAATATTTTCCTGTATAAAAAATCGCTTATACCATAGAGCAGATCAATATTCATCGTTTGGTTCCAACAGATGAATATTATTGTATTAATTACGGAGTTCATTGCTCTCCAGTTTTGCTAAATGCATGTGCGGAATTACTTGCTACTCTAAAACTTTATTGTAGCAAAATATATAACCAGTCTCTATTTATCGATTTAAGAATCAATAGAGGAAAGATGAGCAAATTTTGGATGGATTCTGATCGCATTATCAATGACCGACGTGGCTCTGGTAGGTTGCATTTACATATCTAGCTTTAACTTTAAAATATGCGCTAATGGAACTTCGACTTACGTTCCATCCGAGTACTCGTTTCAATGCTGCGCATTATACCTCGGTAAACCGCAGGGGTGGAATAACCAGAACCATGATCACCATTTGCAGACTCTTTTTGCCCATGAGTCATTCAGTTCATGAGTCTTTAAAATGTCAGCTAGTATCTCGGTGGCGCGCGGTTGTCAAAAGCGTTTTAAACTACACAGCTAAATTTGTAAATAACAAACCACGAGAAAAAGTCCCCAGTCATGGACTAACTGATAAATCTACCATCGACGGCACTGCCTGGTTCATGAGATGTAAGATGCAATACATTTTAGGACCTGCTCCATAAGACTGCGTGCTGTATCTGCCGCCTGCCATCTTAGAGACCAGACGGGCCCTTGCAGGTATCGCAAATGGGGTTATCTGGAGCCTGGGCTTCCTTGAGCTGGAATCCCGGTGACTCTTTCAGTACCGCTAAATCAAACCCATGCGAATATTGCAATGAATCAACCGAATTAAAATCAATATATATATAGTGACTTTGTGAAAACGAACCAGTCATAAAATTTTGATGCCTATCTTAATTGGCAAAGCAGCTTTAAAATATATTATCTTAGGATCATACAATGAATTTTCGAACAACGCATTTTTTACCGGCGTAAGTTTTTTTAAACGACGCACGTAATAAAAGTTTGTCGTAGTTAAGTTATCTTAAACTTCTGGTCACACTTAATTGTGAACAACAATTCTTTTCGGCTGCAATTATAAATGTGTAAATATTAATTATTAACAGAGTTGTTCTAAATTTAAACACTAATATCGTTCGTTAACAGAATTGACCAAATTTGGTCAAAACCTTTTTCAAATGTTAATGATATAAAAATTAATTCTAAAAATATGACTTACAATACAGCATACATAAAGTTTGTTTGGTTTAAATTCTATAACGTAGCGCAAACTTTAACGTAAAACATGGTCTTTAACAATTAATTCAACCGTTTTTACCTATAGCTAACTGATCCGTTGGGCAAGAATCTGTTAAACTCAGCGATTATCTAAATTACCGCCATGCCGCATTGCTAAATTCTTTTGCACTGCGAATATTTGTTTGGATTCATTTGAACATATAATTCCTTCTTAACGGACGAATTCTATATAAATGAATTCGATTTCGATCGAGAAATATATATACCGAATTTTCTTTGGGTTTATACCACATTTAATCAATATATTAAATGGTAACATAGATTGATTGAGATTTAACCCTTCAACTCCTACTGTTTTTCGACAACAACAAATTATGTTTGAATACATTATACTAAGTAAACTCGGTAAATATTGCACGACTGTACGGGAGTTGTTGTTAGCTCGCTTTGCGAGGTACCATAAAGATTCGAGTAATAGCTCCGAAATAGCTCAGTGGTTAGCAAACGTAACTTTCACCATAGCGTTCGGGTTTCGATACCTGGCGGCGACAAATAATTGTTCATCAATACGCCAAATGTAAATTAATCCAAGAACAAAAGGTTTAAGATATTTTATATTTATAAATATATTTTAAACTCAAAAGATTAATCATTTTCTTGCTTTCAGAAATATGGTCAACGTTTAATTCGGCAAGAAGTCAAGCGATATCGTCAGGTATAGTTGCATTATTTTGTTCTTCTTTTTCTACAGTGCTTTTTATATAAACTATATATGATAGAATTCGCCGTCGCGATCGAATTCATTCATGTCAAACCGCTGCGGATTGGATATAAATCAAAAACGACCTACTCCAAATTGAATTTCGATTGAAAGATAGGCCCAAGTAACCCTGAGAGGCGATACGTTATAACGTCAGAAAAAAGAACAGCTTATACCGGGAGGTTCGGCTGACGGTAGCAACCCGACTTAGACTTAGGCTTAGTGTATGTCTCATATAAGAACCTCAGTTTAGGCTAAGACTAAGGCTTAGGCTTAGTATATCAAGAACAGCATTGTCTACATTTTATTTCCGCCCATCAGGGTTACTTGGGCCAAAAAACAAATGGTTTACCGTCAAATGCCAATTCTGAAATTATTAAATTTAGCAGTGCACAACGGAGAGAACATGGTATACTTTATATTACAGTGCTACATGGGGGATGCTTAGTGCACGCTCATGATACTTTTCTGCAGATAGGTCAGTAGGTCCCTGTCCTGACACCATTGGAGACATATTGCTGCAAAAAGCGTTGGGCGAAAGCAATAGACTTTCACTAAAATCCACCAGTAATGGATGTTTTCAAATATATATTTACTAAATCCTGAGACGAGACTAATGTGTTCTTGCAATTACTGCGCCATGCACAACACCTGGATACATGCTTTGATCGGTAGAGTTAGTATGTTGCAGTCAAAATTTACCCAATGCAGGATGACTTAGAGTTTTCAAGTGTATTCATGTACAAAACACTTGTGTAATTAGGTTGAATGTTTTTATTTCTATAGTTCAGGTAACTGTATCGTGGCATGGTCAGAAACTCTTCAGTTCAAAGAAGACAAGTGTGACGATCGAACGAAGCACAATACTATATGCCAACTGCTTCCAACTGTCAATCTTGGTAAGTGATCTACATTTTAAAATGTTACAGTGGTGAGAATTATGTTCTAGTTTACCCGCATGCAATAGGCCAATCTAAGCCAAGCCTGAGATCTGTCAGTGAAAGCGGATTGCGGAGACGAACTGAGCCGAGCCAAGTGCAAGAAAAACTTGGTAAATACTTCCAAAGCCAATTTTCTAAAACAATAACAAATGCTATTATCTGATGTTGGCCGCAATCAGCAATAATAAGAACATTTCACAGCTTTAAAACATAAATAGACAGTGAGGTGGGGGTGCGCGGTACTTCTAGGGAATAAAATGACCTGTCAGGGGTGCATCCGGGCCCATACGAAGAGGCGAATGGAGCCCCAAACAGAGGTTAACCCCAATTATTGCCTTGTATGCTTTTAGAAGCCATTAAGTACATTAAATGTATATATGCTGTCTTAGATGCTTTTAGAAGCGGTATGGGGGATTATTTTACGCTGAGAAGAGCCGAAGATAGCCAACCTAGGTATGATTCAGTAGGAGACGAGCAGAACAGAGCTTGAAACTGCCAGTTTTTCTCAATTCTGATTTGCAAAGTATTCAGTCATTCAACAGATAGCAGTCTGCATTACGTTTCGTTCGTAGAAAATATCCATGCTTACAACTCAGTAGCATGCCAGTTTATGTTTTTTTGCACTGTATCATAGTAAATATTTACTAATAGGTTTCACAAGCTTATATTCATTCAATTTCATATATATTTCATATATATTCATTCAGTTTCAAAGTTCGCAATGCAACAAAAATATCTGAAACTATAGCCAAGCCAAAAAATCGAGAAAACAATGTACAATTAAACATTCCTAATATTGATTTTGACTTATGAATACTAACGTGTACGCTTTTCAACCAGCGTACGACAAATAAAAATTATTCATTCACAGCCTTAGGTAATGTGAAAATATTTTGAGTTTTCAATACCCGCCTCGAAATTGATTTTGAATTATGAAAACTAAGGTGTTCGCTTTTCAACCAGCGTGCGACAAATAAAAATTATTCATTCACAGCCTTAGGTAATGTGAAAATATTTTGAGTTTTCAATACCCGCTTCGAAATTGATTTTGAATTATGAAAACTAAGGTGTTCGCTTTTCAACCAGCGTGCGACAAATAAAAATTATTCATTCACAGCCTTAGGTAATGTGAAAATATTTTGAGTTTTCCATACCCGCCTCGAAAGAAATCTTTCTGTGGAAACCACAAAAGGTAAACGTTTTGAAATTCACACAGTTACAGTTTTGTTATCAATTATAGGAAAGATATACTACTATTGCGGAGTTTATAACCCTTGATAATTCTGTGTACCGTGAACCATTCTGTTGTCTATTTTACACATCATTTTGTCAAATTCACCAATGTATACATCGGCAAAGTGGTGTCGGGGTAGCTGGTGTCAATAGTAACACTCCTATTTCGCTATATAAAGGTATTTTTAAGAATGTTTTACAGGAGTCTTCTCACATATCTGTCAAGACCTGTCATTTTAAACTTCTTAAATTAAATTTTGTTTATATTTTTGTTATTACAAAATTATTTTAATTATTATATATAAATTATATACTATAAAAAATAATATTATAAATTATTATCATAAAACTTATTATTTTTGTTGACTATTAAATTATGAACATTTTAATGTCAATTCAATATCAGTTTCTGCATTGTATCAAGTTTAGGGCTGTTCATACGTCATTTCCTGCTACATTGATTGTGCTTCCAACTAAAGTTTAGTGGAAAACGTGATGTTTAAAAGATAGGAAGAATTAAAACCCAACGAAACACTAATAGAAAATATATGAAGTCAGTTTGACTAGTTTCTACTCTAAGCAGCAGGATAAGGTCGTATTTTAGCGGCTTCTCGTTCAATGGCCCAATGTCCCGTGGGTTGGTACGTTGCCGACCACATATCGAATGGTGGCATTCCTACGTGTTACTACGTCGATCCGGCATCAGTAACTGCGGATGAAGCCAAACGCGTATGCTCCAAACTACATCCAGCGGCAACTTTGCCCAGATTTGCTAGCAACAACCAATGGGCTGCTTTTGAACGATTTATTAATGAGTAAATTGAAGGATGTTATGTTTTATCTTATTTTATCTAATTTAACTGGTGCAAGAATTCAGGAAAACGACGAATTTCGAATATTGGTTTTGTATGAAACTAAATACTTTCCGATCATGTCTTCTTCCGTTCATTCATATTTAGATCTTAATGCTTTAGATAAGCAGTGATCTTGCTTGAATATATGTTTGGGGTTCTATTGTTCACGAAACAATCTGCATTTCACTTTCTTAAATTTTGTGAACCCTTGGGTGTTGTTACTTGCAACAACAACACAATGATCCGACAAAAGGTGGCGTCATATATCTATAGCTAAAAGAATCCTGTGTGTCTGAATTGCATTAGAAATCTCAAAAATTAAAAAATTTTTCTGAGGCCAACTTTATTTCTGTTGACATTGCAAGACTAGCGTTAAGCGATAGTTTACTGCTAGAAATGAAAAACGACCACTAGGCCAATATAAAGCGTTCTTGTAGAAACTAACCATCTATTCATTATACATTGATTAGACAAGTATGCATACATGCTCATGGGCAGGTAGATGGTTACCCCTGAGGTTCCGAGCCCTCCCCCCGAGGCCTAGGCTACCCGAATGCCTCACAGTTGGTATAACCCACGACCGAAAAACCCGAAGCCATAAGCGCCGAAAGCGCCGCACCCGCCCTTGCCCCTTCCTGTCCCGGTCAAATACCTTTCCACACGTACCCTGAAACCACCCTTAGACTTCGGGCAACGGTCAATGTATTACAAAGAAATGACAAAATATAGAAAACGCAAATTGTTTTGCTTGAAAAACGATGACGTTACCTTTAGTACCATACATCCATATTGATTTACAAAGACGCATGTCTATAGGACTGATGAATTTTGATTCGCAAAAATTTAAATAATTCAAGCCAACGAAAAGTTCACTCCTTTAAACTTTCACTTCAAAATTTGATGAGTTTTTGATCGAACACAGAACATATCTTGAAAAACATTGGACGTCAAAATGTAACGATGTACTGCAAAAAAACCTGAACAGTAGCAATTAGCCAACAAACTACGGATAAATTTAGATCAGATTTTAATAAAATTTTAGATCCAAGTCACCTTTAGAGGCCGGACGTTATAACATTAGTAAAAACAACAGCTTAGAGTGGGGGGTTCGGGGGCGGTAGCCCCCGACTTAGGTTTAAGCTTAGTACATGGCTCATATAGAAACATTAGCTTAGGCTAAAACTAAGGCTTAAACTTAGTATATCGAGAACGACGTGTATTTCATTTCCGCCCCTAAAGGTTACATTGGCCGGATTTTGAATGTATCTTTTCAGAACCGATTGTGAGCTGAAAGTTTGAGCGAGAGACCGCACTTACAATTGTAATAGACAACTGAGTTTCTTTGATTGTGTCCGCTAATTTCTGAGTTAAACGCATCTGATTAATCCATTTTACAAGTTTTACATAGATAGAATTATTCGATTTAGAATTTTGTATTGTTAATATGACTGTTACAACCCTACTTTTAAGCAGATTTAGTACTAAATACTTATTCTGATTTTTAGTTGGTTTTGAAGTTAAATGTTTGTTTTTGGACACAATTGCGACTGATTTGATAAATAGTGATACCTTAAGGACTATTTCTCAATCAATTGGCTCAGTGATGTGATGGTTAAACATTGAGGGGTTTTCCAAATATGGCTTTTGAAATTAAATTAACTGTAGCTAATTTACATAAAGCTATTCCATCAGTATTTGGTTGTGAACCAACAAAAGAAAAACCAATGTCCCGGTCTCATGAATCAGTGACAACTTAGCAATTTGCATTTTTAGCGTTTCGAAGAAGAAGTTAAAGACATGGATAGACGGAAATGGCAAATCTGGTATACATTTTTATATATTTTCTTTCTTCTTTTTCCGACGGCTCCAGTTCGTTAATATGACATGGCAAAAAAGGTGTTAAATTTTTAAAGCATGGGATAGTTTCTTTTAACAATAAATTACGGGTATAAAACTTAGCTGCATCTTTTAAATGTTGACTGGACGTGTACCGTTGCATTACATATTTATATATCATCTATTTATATTATTATATCATTTATATCATATATCTATATCATTTATATATTATATTATACTATATCATTTATATATTTATATTTATTACACATTATATATCATCAATATTTTCTCAACATCGTTGAAACTACAAAATATGTAGCCAAAAACAATGTTTTGTACCAATATTCCATTTATGTTTCAGATTTTACTTTGAGCTAAAATCTTGTTTTAAAGAATAACTTCAAATGATTGGTATCCATTAACCTCGTTTAGTAGTTAACCGTTAAGGCGTGCTCACACGCTCATACTTTTTGCTCAAATTTTGAACTAAAAATTTGAGCTCAAATTTTGATCAAATTTTGATCAAAATTTGACGGTAATTTTTAACGAAAAGTTCCGATATTTCAAAATTTGAGAACAAAATTTGAGCTCAAACTTTTTCAAATAATGAATCTTGTCGGTGATTGGCTACATGAATATCCTACAAAATTTTGAACAGTGTTCACACATTCAAACTCACCAAAAATGCAAAACAGATGCTTTCAAACTTTGATCAAAATTTGATCAAAATTTGAGCTCAAAGTTTAATCAAAATTTATGCAAAAATTTTGATCAAAATTTGAGCAAAAATTTTGATCAAAACTTGAGCAAAAAGTTTGAGCGTGTGAACACACCTTTATGCTAAACATCTTAATATTGTCCAGGCTTTGAACCAAGCGGACAAATCCAATTGTCCCAATCTAGCGTCAAGTAAAATGCAGCGCAACTTTAAAAACGATGGACAGGAAAATTTTAGTACACTGGATATTACATGTATAGCAAATATAGCAAACCAAAACGTATATCACTATATATGCCATGTCACTGCTAAGTCCCAAACTATTGCCTCAAGCATAAAAATTGCTCTTTAAAACACACTAAACATGACAATTGTATGGTGTCATTTTTTGTATATCACTTTGGACGCAAATTCTGAGCAAAACTATTGCCTCAAGCATAAAAATTGCTCTTTAAAACACACTAAACATTATTGTATCGACAATTGTATAGTGTCATTTTTTTGTATATCACTTTGGACGCAAATTCTGAGCAAAACTATTGCCTCAAGCATAAAAATTGCTCTTTAAAACACACTAAACATTATTGTATCGACAATTGTATAGTGTCATTTTTTGTATATCACTTTGGACGCAAATTCTGAGCAAAACTATTGCCTCAAGCATAAAAATTGCTCTTTAAAACACACTAAACATTATTGTATCGACAATTGTATAGTGTCATTTTTTGTATATCACTTTGGACGCAAATTCTGAGCAAAACTATTGCCTCAAGCATAAAAATTGCTCTTTAAAACACACTAAACATTATTGTATCGACAATTGTATAGTGTCATTTTTTGTATATCACTTTGGACGCAAATTCTGAGCAAAACTACTGCCTCAAGCATAAAAATTGCTCTTTAAAACACACTAAACATTATTGTATCGACAATTGTATAGTGTCATTTTTTGTATATCACTTTGGACGCAAATTCTGAGCAAAACTATTGCCTCAAGCATAAAAATTGCTCTTTAAAACACACTAAACATTATTGTATCGACAATTGTATAGTGTCATTTTTTTGTATATCACTTTGGACGCAAATTCTGAACAAAACTATTGCCTCAAGCATAAAAATTGCTCTTTAAAACACACTAAACATTATTGTATCGACAATTGTATAGTGTCATATTTTGTATATCACTTCGGACGCAAATTCTGAGCAAAACTATTGCCTCAAGCATAAAAATTGCTCTTTAAAACACACTAAACATTATTGTATCGACAATTGTATAGTGTCATTTTTTGTATATCACATTGGACGCAAATTCTGAGCAATAATAGCTTACAATCCACCATTAACCACCAATCTTTATGTGCTTACTCATCTGTATTTTGGGTTTTTATGCCTTTATATGTGTTATAAACGCAAAAGTATATTTTGATTTTTAAGCTAATTTTGTAGGTAAATGGCTTGACTCAAGCGGCGTACCACTTGCTTGGAGAAATTGGAAGCGAAATGAGCCGAAAAGTACGCGACTGAATCCGGTTAATTTCTTCACAAACGATATATTACAATTGCAGCGGCGCTTTGTGTTAAAGATTATCAAACCATATTTATTTGTTTATTGATGTAAAAGATGAATGTTACACAATCTGTTCTATAATCCTTAATGGTATTACACCGTCTTTAGTATATTTATAAATTACCACCATGTTAGTGTATCAGTGTGAAGTAACTATATGTCGTGCGAAGCAAATGCCTGAAATTTTATGTACTATCATTAAATGTCGCATGACAGATCTGCATTATATACCAGGTCTTGCCATTTCTACCCACCCTCTTCAAAAATTATAGTGAAATTACATATGCTAAAAATGTTCCGTAAATAGCACAACAATAAAAATAAAAAACAATGCAACAATAAGAACACGTGCTATATTGTATTCAAAAATTTCAGATTTCCATTTCAAATTTTAAAACTAAAAATGTGAACATAATTTGAAGATAATTTTTCTTGTAGAATTTTCGAATTTTTAATCAGAACATTTGTAGCCAATGTTTGAATAAAATTTTGATAACCATTTATTTTACGAGAAACGAAGCAATCGGAACAAGATTAAAATGTGAACATAATTTGAAGATAATTTTTCTTGTAGAATTTTCGAATTTTTAATCAGAACATTTGTAGCCAATGTTCGAATAAAATTTTGATAGCCATTTATTTTACGAGAAACGAGCCAATCGAAACAAGATTAAAAATTTTTAAAACAAAAATTGAGAAACGATGATGCAGAATGACTTAGAAGCAATTTTTTTATTAAATGAATTTCAATCGTTTTCTACCTACTCACATTCTGCTCTAATTATTCTAATATTTATGAGTTCAAAATTTTTAAAACAAACTTTTTTAAATCATGCTATGTGCGAAAGGGCACGCTTCGGATTTTGAAGCACAGTTCTCTTTGGCGCATTTTTAATGAAAGGGATTATGACTATATTCTACCGTCTTTGAGTTTGTTTAAAATATATTAATATTTGAAGTTCCTAAATTTGAAGCAAAGCTCAAAATCAGATGAATCGTCTTATAATTGATTGCTAGTTCCATATATATATATATATATATATATATATATATATATATATATATATATGTATATATATATATATATATATATGCTATATATGTGCTATATATAATATATATAATATATCTAATATATACGCTATATATATAATGACTATTGTTTAGTCACATCCGCCATTGCTGTGACATTGTTTTTACCTTTTGTTAAATTGTGCATTATTAGCTTAATTGCATTTGTGCACTGACTGTTAGTGGTTATGAAAGTGTTTTACAAATCCTACCGCTGAAGTCTGCATGTCGTACGAAAGTGGCATGCAGCAATCGTCTCAGTTTAGTCGACCCGCATTTGAAAAGAAACATTTTGATTTTCCGTGAAAATGATGCCACCAAAATCAATTTATATCAAGTTTACACGGTGTAATATAGATTCAGAACAAGTGCTTCTCATTCGGTAAAAAGACAAAGCTAAGTTTATAGTTTGCATTTGTTCCTTGTAGCGGATACATTTAATAACTTTTAAATTACGGTATTGCGTATAAATTTAGTAACTTCCGATATTGGATATAAACCCTGCCATTAATCATAGATATATCGCTATGTCTGTTGCTATCTACACTGAAAATAGGTTTCTGTGAAATTTAAAAGAAATTTTTTTGAATTTTGCACCATTAGATATTCTTTTAAAATTCAAAGAAACATTCCTTGAAATACAAAGAATTATTTTTTAAGAATTACATATCTTTGAAATTTCAAAGATACAAGGAATATTTCTTTGAATTTTAAAAGAATATCTGGTGGTGCAAAATTCAAGGAAATTTTTTTTAAATTTCACAGAATGTATTTTGAGTGTATGTATCTTTATATGCAAAATCTGCGCAAAAGTCTATATTTAATATACTATTAAAATATGTAATATTTTACATGTACAACAAATCGTAAACTTTGTCAAGCTACGTAAATTTAATATTTACAGAATAATATCTAACTTATGAGCTGAAAAAATTGTCGCTTGTAAAGGAACTCTTCTGAAGTCGTACAAAAATTGCTGCTGAGCAAATCCATTCGTTGAAGCCTCTCTGCCATGATCTGAGACGTAATTTTCTGGACTGTATAAAGCTACGTCTATTTTTTCACATGTAAAAGATTTTAACAGCTAATTTTCAAAACCAACAAACGACTAACAAGTATCGCCACTGCGATTCTTTGCTCATTACTTCTGTGACACGTTTCTCTTAAAGAAGAAAAAATGCTTTTATGTAAAACATAAAGTTCCTGAATGACTGTACTTTCAGATACGGTATCTTGAACCAACCTATATTTGCTTACTTAATTATCATTTTTCTTGCGTTGAGCGAACCAAGACTATACAATTTGCTGGGTGCGTCCAAATATATTTACCTCAAAATTATATTTGTCTCACAATATTTAAAATTTGGCTATATTTTATTGAACAATGGTTTGAATTCTCTAATTTATCGAAGATAAAAACAACTCTTGTTTATTTGTTTATTAATTCGTGTTAAATTTATTTGAGGATATTATAAACATAATTTGATTTTAATTCCAGGAGTGAAACGATTGGAATGTATTGTTAGCAACAGCGCAGTTGACAGCGGCCAATGGATGGCTGAGCGTTGTAGTAAACGACACTCAACGACATGCATGCTAAGTCAGTCTAACTTTCTGGCAAATCTTGAAGGTAAGTATATGTATAGCCGGTTTTATAATAAGTTTTAGTGGAATCTATGTGTGACAGCCGAGCGTGAATTTTCTTATATCAACAATGACATAGCCTGAATATAGGTTACACCACTCAGCTTGACTTTGATAATTACTCATTAATATTATATATTACTGCCCGATGAATTTGTTCAATCGGCGGTGGGATAAATGGTATATATAATTTGAAAATTTTAGTTTATAAAGCTTGAATATTGGGAACAAAAAACTATACAATTTTGCTTTGCACAAGCCTAATGTGAAATTCTTTTCATTTTCCTTAATATTTCAACTGTTGAAGTTTTATTTCCAGTTTAGATTTTATGATTTGATCGTTAAACGATGTTGTCAATCTTATTATTACCAACTTTGATTTATTTCCAATTGTAAATTTTGTGCTTTTGCGAGAGTATTTCCATACGTATAATAATTATAACTTGATATCAAAATATCAGATATATATGTAAATTGGCATTTTCTATAATGTTTTCAAGGAATATAACACAAAAAAATTAATCAAATTGTTCGCTTTTCTCGTTCGTTTAAAAAATTTTCAACAATACTGCATATAACAAAATGACATATTAATTAATATTTGATATGTACCACGAGTTGTTTTATAAAACAATGTTTAGGATTGTTACTATGTAGTTTATTTCCCAATGCCACTATCAACAACTAAACTAGATTACAACAAGCGTTTTTTTGTGGAACATGATTAAAACCAATATCAAAACAATATCACAAAAACGCTTTAAACTGAAAATTCATTTGAACTAGTCAGTTAAAGTTTGAAATTATGATTCAAATTGCATGTGAAGTTCGCAATTTAACAGTTCATTGTGAAGTTGGATTTAACCCTGTAGTGCTTATATTGGCACGTTTGTCAGTGTGTACATTGCAACGCGATGCACTAACCTAGTTAATTTTCGAGCAGCAGGAGTTTGCGCGTGCGTTGTTGTTCGCTCGCTTTGCGAGGTTTCTTAAGGAACCGAGCAATAGCTCACAGATAGTGTAGGGGCTGCTATACGAGGCTTACCCCAAAACGATCCAGGTTCACTCTGCCACATTGCAAAACTTTGCTATCGGCTCAAAATGCACTTTAGTTTATGAATGAAATGGTTAACATTAATCGTAACATTTTAACACCGTAAACTTAACTTTTATTTTCTGTTTGTGTTTCTTTAAAAAATTTAGATCTAAAACCAGCCGCTTGGTTCAACCTTTAGGTTCGCTTGCGATGGGGTAAAACGAAAAACACATCGCATTAGTGAACTAGCAAATCAGGTAGTAGAGCTAATAAAGTTAAAATTTACTTGGGTTAGGAACCATAACTGAAGCTGATGCAACTTATTGGTTTGTAAAAGAGATTACTACAAAATATTTGAGTAAATTTAGGCATGAGAGGCTAGTACATGTGTGCAATAGCTATTATACGTACAGTATTAATATTCAACGAAATGAAAATATGCTAATTTTATTTAAGTTGGTGTACAATAATATTTGTACAGTAGAGAACCTGACACTCATCTATACCTAAAGGATAAATTTCAAGAGAGACTCTGGCAATGATATGACCACAGAAGGCATATTAAATAAAATTTGCATGAACACAAAAATTTTGAGCCAAATTCGTCTGCTTAATAAATTCATAGAAAACAATATCAAAATTACTTATGGCCCTGAAGTACTTCAACTGACTTAGATGTGTTCAGATATATATTATACCAAGATAAGCGTACTTTTAAATATATTGAACAAAAATTAGCTACACTTTATAGTCTGTTGAGGTGCATTGACGTACTCAAAATTTTAGATAAATATATTTAATCTATATTTACTATATATATATCTATATATATAATATATATACTCAAAATTTAATCGAAACTTTAGCTCAAATTTTTATTTGATTTGGATCAAATTTTGAAAGAATTTTAGCATTTTAGGTGAACACTGTTCAAACATTTGTGCCATATTCTTTAGCATTTTACTGACAAAGACATGTCGAAAATTGTTAAACTCGAAATTTAACAAAACAATGCACAAACTTTTGAAGCATCACGACTTATTGCATTTTTATTATAAATTACTTGATCAAAATTTTGAGCCAAAATTTTGAATGTGTGAATGCACTTAACTTGTTGGATGGATTACAGGTAAAATTTCTTCGAAATATGTTATAAATTAGTAACATTAATTAATGCTCATTACAATGTTCTTATATGGTATAAATGCCAACTACTGCAGCGAAATTAATTTTGCTAATCATTAATAATGCATGAAAAGCTTTAGAGTTTAGTTTTCACGTATTTAATTCATAAGTGCGCGTGGGGGGAGGTGTTACCCCTCTTAAGTATAGGATCCCTTTTCTCAAACAATATTTGCAACCACTGCTTTCTGAAGGCTCAGTTTGCCTTCACACTCCGCTCCAAAGGCATGTGGAAGACGGCAAAAATTATCTCAAGTTAAAATAAAATTTGTGCAAAATGCAGAGAAAAGTGGCAAAAAATTCAAGCAAAATTGGAAAAAAATAGCGAGTTTCTAAAAATTTTAAAAATCAAACCCTCGACCGACCCTTTTCTCCTGAGTGCCATTACACCCGCCCCCCCCCTTCCTCCTCCCCCCTCCGAAACTATCTAGCCCCCCTGTCGCGAAGATGTCCTTTAATTGTATTTGATTTTACACAATCCGTGAACGATTTCTAGATGACGTATATTGTTATATAAAACTGGCCGTTCATGTAGGTTACTATTTATTTCATTGATGGACTGAAATACAATGCCTAGGGTCACCTAGCCTGCGTTATACCAAACAATGATGCTTTGATGTGTCAAGCTTTGTTGATGCAATTTGTAATTTCAAAATGTCATTTGATATTTTTAACTTTGAGTTTTGTGTGGATAAACTCTGCTATTCTAAAGGCCTCGAGTCACGTTTGTGTCCAGCTGGATGGATAGTCGCTTCCAAAAGCGCTTGTTATCGCAGCGTAGCCAGTTTATTTGGTGACAGCCAGCAAACGTTTTTCTCAGCCCACAGCAATTGTCGTCATCTACATACGTCAGCCGACATTCCTCGATTTCGTGATGACGGCGAATGGGAAAAATTTATCGATATCGTAAAACGGTGAGCTCTTAGCTGGCTGGTCTTATAACAATTAGCAATGGGTTCATAAGTGCCCTTACTCTTCTGCAATAGTCACTGTTCAAGCAGCTATTATCAAATTCATATTTATAACCAACTGCATCAGAAATTATATAAGACTTGCACGCCAACATTGTAAATTTATCATTCTAGGTTGGTTGCCTCGCGTGAATGATGAATTCAATCGAATTCAATATAATCAAGGATTCAATTCAATATTCAATTCAATTTAATCAATTCACGAAATGATGAATGTCAATTAACCTTTTGCTTCATAAACCCAAGCAAGGCACCCAAGAAATCTTAAATAAACTCTTGTTACGACAGTGGACAGAACCTAAATTGCTCGGGAGCAAATCTTGTACATAGGACCCGTTGCAACAACACAACGCGAACGAACAACAACGCACATATAAACGCACGCCCAACGATAAACTCGGCAATTAAATCGCCACGCAATGTAAGCTATGACAAATGCGTCAGAATGCGAACGAAAGGGTTATGAAATACAAATACGCATATAACAATTTACATATTATAGTGTGGTATAAAATATGATTGTGTGCCCCTTGGCGCCCCCTTGTCTTGCTCCCTAGCGAGGTCTCACACCATTAACTTCATGTTTTGTGAAACTTATACCAAATAAGCCTATATATGTACACCAACCGGCGCTAACCCCAATATTCAGACTAATTTGTATCTCAAAACCGTGGTTTATTTAAGTCTTTTGTGCAAGCTTGGAAGCAAATGGACAGTTGGGTGTATCTGCTTTTCTATATATACATAATTTAAAATTTAGAGGTATCCAATAATTCATTTCTGTGTAATAAAATTGTCAGTTTCAGTTTATCTCAACCAGGTAACAAGGTGGTTGATTTTTGAAAAACTAGTGATAATTAATATTTTGCCAAATTTATATTTCCAAGTGGTAGCATTGCTCGCATAACCGCTGACTTGTCGTTTAAATTAATTATGAACCCACTACGGACAGAAATATTATACCTGATAATATTATAGCAATGCTCTTGGTGAAATTCGTTATCAAATCTCTACGTACAGAGATATTACACATGTTAATATTTTAGCATTGCTCGTATGACCAATGACTTTTTATTAAATTCCTTACCAAAGCACTACGGACACAAATATTACAACTGTTAATATTTTAGAGGTTTAGCTAAGGAACCGCTTATTTTTCATTTTGAATTAATACAACATGTACTAGAGTAAAGAATTTTAACCCTCTAATCGGGCGTCGGTCTTCCCACGAACACCAAATTACAAACCGGCCAGATCGAAAAATTTGGGCTCGCTCTCACCTATAGCATCTATTTATGGCAAATCTTGGTTACAATTGTGAGATTCGTTTGGGCGTCGAGAAATAATCATAGTACGATGCTATAGTCACAATAGTTCTCTACGTTTATTTCTTGTCATCTTTATAATCCATTTCGTAACAAAATACTTACCAATATTCCTCTTTGTTTCGCTTTCATTTAAATATTAGAAAATGTGGAAAAAACTTAAAAAAAATTTTTAAAAAATGTTGTTACTACGATTATTGAACGACTTTATTTAAAGTTATTAATATAGTTTTTGTAATCAATATGTTGTTCTGGAGCCTACGTGTGCGAGATAGAGTTACCATCAGTTGAACGACAATAAACTTTAATATAATATTAGGATTGAACTTAATTTTTAGCATAATTAGATTTAAATTTATATATTATATTGTAGAACGAACAATAACGTCTGGCCAACGCTTTGGATCCAGAGCAATGAACAAAAACCGATCTCTGAAGGTGAAATATATATTTGGTACATTTAACATTTGACTGAATAACAAAATTCTGCATTTCGGTCGCCCAAGACCTTTTATTTTACCGACGGGTCTGTAAAACACCAACAGAACGTATTCCCAAGCACAGTTAATGATTCAACATCCATTTAGGCACCATGATTTCAATGACATCAGTTATCACGCCTTTCCGTGATAAATAAAATCAGAAAAAGGTATATCTGATCTAAACATTGTTCAACACAGCAAAACTACCCGATCCAAGCAAATGTAATAATTTTGACGTCATTTAAGTGCCACATGTTATTATCAAAGTCCAATTCGATCAAGCTCATTCTAACATTACAACAAACTCCCAGAGGGACTCTGGCGACAATGAGCGTGGACTAACATAACCGTCTGTGTCCTCTAGAGTCAAACCGGCCGGATACCTCTAATACCTGAAAAGTTCAATGATGTTGGTTGTTAATGCGACACAAAGCGCTCCTCGTCCGCATTTCTGCAGTTGACCCAAGAACATATTTTACAAAGTTTCAAACGTTATACCCAGCTCGCTAATTACATTTAACAATTCTTTACTATCATCATACAATTTCAATGTAATAACTCAATGTTAATAACTCTATCTGGACACTCCATAGTGACTTTGCCAATCACTGATGTACTAATTTACGGTCAGCTGGCATTATGAGTTCTATTAATTATATACGCGTCGTTGGGCAATTCTGAACCTTTTGGACATTATAGACCAAACAAGTATCAAAGATCTAAGTTCCCATGACCCTGGACAGGTCGAGGCAATTACCAAACGATATAGAGATCGTGGCTGGATATCTACTTGATTTTCTCTTACGGTTTTCTAGACGAACAGGTCATAGTAACTGGTGGCTCTGCATTAGCAAGATTAGCTTTAGTAGTTATGTATCATTTGCAATCAACCAAGTCATAGCACGAGTGGCATATATGAAAACTGTCGATATTCATAGAACTGTGTTTGTAATAGGCTACGACATTTTACGAACTATTTGACAATTTTATCGAAATGTGCCCCACATAAGTACTGGAACATTGATAGAGACATAAATGTGAGAAATATGTTTGCGGTGCTCAAAAAATAAACAGTAAATAAATAGCAATAAACAGATTTAACCTATAATAGCGATTTGATTTTCATTCCGCATCATATTTTGGCTACACATGCAATGCAAATTGGATGTGGTTGTATAACCAGACGGTAATTGTTGTAGATTTTCGTTTTATACATATGACCGCTAAAGTTTACCAAACAATCGAAAACTCTTCAAGTCTAACAATCGTGTTTTTCATTGGCCCATTTTAATATCGAACCGTAGATTGTAATGTTAAATAATAATTCTACTACCATTTACACCATTCCAGTTAAAAGCGAAATGAATGAGATTAATGCAACGTTAATGTCGTCATATCACCAACGTTTGGACCCTGTGTATCCCAGATAGTGTCTGGCACAATCTCGACAACAGTGTGTCTTCGATACACCCATGTTTTTCACACAAAAAATTTCAACGGTAGTTAGTTACCTAGGGGTGTTGTCATTTTCCAACGGTGTCAACGACACCGTGTCTTTCAGCGTAGTTGTGTTGATGGCATTTGGCATACCATCTTGTCAACGTGCATATTTTCCAGATAAAAATATTAAATTTTCAGAAAACTAAAAGAATAGAAAAATAAGCCGCATTAGCTACGGACGATGTCCGTTACTGTAATTCGCGAAAAGAATGGTAGAGTGCGACAGCTTAAACAAAAATGTAGTAAATAAATGTGTTTAGTATACCGTCATAAATTGGTTTGCCCTATGAGTATGATCCTAATTGTCTATACGGTAGCGCGACTACCGGGGCACGAAAGTTCCAGACAGTGGGGACATTATAACTTGAACTCCGCATAACATTGTTTATTGAACTAAATTTGTCAGCTACCCAGATGGCAATGACTATTCTGAATTTCAGGTAGTCATATCATATTATACTGTGAGCAAATTTCAAACCATATAATTTAGAAAATTTGCAACATGCTTATATGGTAGCCTCAAGTTTTGCGGATTAAAAAATAGAATGACAATGTTTCAGTTACATTCGAAAGCGTTACATCAACCATTTCTAATATAACAAAATTTGGTGCTAGCTAAACTGTATTAACGCCTGGCCTACAAGTTAGAGTCAGTCGGTTCAATTTCCAATAATTTAACCTTAGGCCAAAATTACTATGAGTGTCATGTTATGTCATTTCTGTAAATGCTTAAATGTTAACCTTAGCGTAAACGTAATTGTTTATAAGAGCTGTTATCTAAGCCTATCTTTAAACTGGAGTCTGGCACTAATCTACTTCGTTTTCGATTATTACGGATAAGGAAACACGACATCCTTCAGGGTTATTTAGCCCCAAATATCTATTTCAGACTGCCTTAAAGCAACGTCAGAACGTCATCTTTCATCATCTCGTCGGCCAGCAAAGTGCACCGAAACCCACGCTACGCTTTGTCAGCTGGAAGGGTCGCATATAGCGTCGGTTTTTCTGGAAAGTAAAAGTTATATTTTGATTTTTATCTAACTAAATATATTCCTAACGATGAAAACAGCTAGCGTGGGTGGAAGAGTCGCATATAGCGTCGGTTTTTCAGGAAAGTAAAAGTTATATTTTGATTTTTATCCAACTAAATATATTCCTAATGATGAAAAGAGCTAGTATAGGTGGAAGGGTCGCATATAGCGTCGGTTTTTCTGGAAAGTAAAAGTTATATTTTGATTTTTATCTAACTAAATATATTCCTAACGATGAAAACAGCTAGCGTGGGTGGAAGAGTCGCATATAGCGTCGGTTTTTCAGGAAAGTAAAAGTTATATTTTGATTTTTATCTAACT
>JASANE010029243.1:0-16657 GCA_030248225.1 Trileptium ribeirensis | reverse complement strand
CTGCATGGCGCAACTTCCTAACACCATGCCCATACGACCCCGGCTATCATAACCTCAAGTGCGGACCATAAGTTTTACAATTTAGCCACTTTTCTTGGTCAGACCCAACAAGCTATGGAGCTTAGCAGGCCGCAGGCGCGCTTCACGAGGTGTGTTCGGACCCCGCCCGATTGGTTGCGCACGTGTCTAGTATCATGGCATGATTGCTGAGGTCCCCCAGGGAGGTTGACACCGAAACCTGCTCACAGGTCATAATGTCAAACCGATATTCCCTATTCTAACCTAACGGAAGTTGTTTTGTTCAGCGCAATTTAAAGTGAAAACGCGTGCTAATTTGGGTTTACCAGGTAAATTTTGAGTTCAACTCACTTAGATTACTGTCGAACACTTCAACCGGTTGTCGCCTAAATGGTCCCCACAGGGTTCCGACATTCCCTGAGTGTTTAACGTCGGACTACCTAATTCACATCTTTAACCGGCTGGTATCAATATCTAGTGATAAAATGTTGTTAGTAAATTTTATTCTTGATTTGAGTGTAATATTTTCGTGAGTGGGTTCGACAGACAATTCGGTGGACCACTCTCGCAATAATTCAGTTATTTAAGTACACAAATGCTCGCGGCGAACCGCACGTGTCAGGGCTTGGAATATTCTCCTCGTCAAGCCGTGGCACGCGAGGTTAGCCCGTCCATTGGACGCACTTATTGCGCTAAAAATAAGCAACACGGGACGAAGCTGGTAATTTTCAAGATTTTATTTCCAATGTACATTACAGTATAAGAATGGAGACAGGCAACTAGAAGATCATTGAAAATACTAAAGATTGACACAATCGTACCCGAACTATCCGGTTGCGCGTTCCTTTGTCTATTTGAACGCTGAAAGAGGGGTGGTGCGAGCGACGACGTTCCCAGATTTACCGGGCCAGAATCGGTACCCGAAGCGTGCAACGTCAGCATTAACTAATTCAGTTATAGCTCGGGTCGTGCGTTCTAGCGTGCGTCGAAGTTCGCCCTCGATAAAACGCGGAGCTGCAAGTATTCAATGTTAACTACGACAAGCGGGGAAGGAGAGAAACAGAGTGCCGCGCTGGGTGGATGGGGTGCTAGCCAGGCACGGGCAAGAAAGTTAGGCTTACGAGCTATACAAACGACGTGCCTAAACTAAAGACCACTAATTGGTTTAATCAACAAGGACACGAACTATCGTACAATTAAGCTTAAATCCATAGTACAAGTTAAGGTATATTTACAGTAAACGGACCGACTAGGGTACGTTTTGATACATGATTATGAAAACTTGACAGTGATGATTCAAATGAGCAATCACCATGAAGCATTATCATGTGAACGCGGTACCTAGAATAGTCAGATGCACAAACGTAAAAACTCCGTCCGGCGTACATTCTTGATCCTACAAATCCTGCCTAAGCGTCCCTATCTAGTCTCTCACAACGTTTCGCCCTTAGATTTTACACTAATTACATTTCATTACATTTCGCCCTTTTGATCTTACACTAATTGATACTCGCTTTTTCCGTGTCTCCAGCAGTCCAAAGGGGAATTGAGATTTTGCCCCTTGTTCTAAAATTTCGTGAAGGGTAGGCGTGTGACGAGGCGGTTGATTTCGGTGGTGGGGTATCAGTTGGACTACGTTCTAACGGCAGGGGATGGAGTTTTGATCACTTTGAAGGGTTGCCCCTAGCAACTATTTTGACAGCATAAGGGAGTAGGGGCCTGGACAAAAGCCATTTATGACGACTCCTAAGCGACCAATGTGGTCTCGTCCAACCGTTCGGACAGACTGTCGCGCCCATCCCACAACTGGGACTAGTTTACGCCTTAAGGAGGGTCTGGGCAATTTTTCTTTTAGGGTTGTTCTGGTTAGTTCCTTTCTTTTCTTTTCCTTTGTTTCCTTTGTTGTTGTTCTCTTTGCTGTCCTCTCTCTATCGCTCATCCTACGGCCTTAACGCACTGTACAGGTTGTAGTTGTACAGTGTCTCGATTGCACTATCGAAATTGTGCAGTCGAGTTATCACTAAAATTTTACTTAAATTTCTCAGAACTCGATACTCGAGTGGATAATACAGAAATATCTGCAGCGGCATAAAATTCCCGTGCAGGATCGAAACTTAAAACGGGAAATTGAAAGAGGAGAGAGACTGAAATGGTAAAGATCGAAGCAAGGGCATACATAGTACATAGCCTAACGGGCAACCAGAGAAAAAATAGAAAAATACCTAAACTCAGCGATCAAGTCGCTCTAAAAAGAAAACGGGGTTTTGCACTTACTCGTTTCGGGGTCAAAACGATTTAGGCGAGAGGGCTAGTTTTCTTTATGGTATCTATCGTGTTTTAACTTTATTTTAGTAGTTGGACAGTGTCTTGGATTGTTGCAAGGGTTGACTGCTCGGTGTATGGCGCTTGGCCATGTCTCCGGCTTATTTTAGTCGACAATGATTTCTTCGGTTTCATGCGCCTATGTATCCTTAGTGTCACAAGTTCCGGATATTTTGAGAGTTGAATCAAAGTAGTTGCAGGAGAAGGTGTTTCAACACCATATCTATAACCAATTACTGGCAGGCAATGTCATGGGGCGGTCGGGATCTCAGGCATTCGAGGTTAGCCTACGCGAAGCTCGTTCATCTCTTAGTAGAGAACAAAACACACGTTATCGCAAGTTGAGAGTAAACCGCTGGTCCTTCAATAATAAGTAGAAACTTGCTCCTCGTGGAGTACCAATACGTTATGCTCAAGCTGGAATTCTTAGAATTTGTTTGATCTTTTATATCCCCCAAATTTACTTAACTCAAACTGATAAGCGAAATTTTGGGGCTTCCTAAAGCCCGACAGAGGCTAGTCCTCTGTCCCAAACTGCGAAGTCAGTCCGAGCTCAAGCATCGGCATGAGCGTCGGACGGTCCACTAAGCTACAAATTTGTAAACCATGAACATGAACAAGTAAGCCTGTCCCTATAAATCGTTGGGAAATTTTACCGTGGTCAGCTCAGGAAAAATTCAACTACCCTAACTCAAAAGCAACAGATCATGTAAAACATGGACGAGAAGCGTCCATTTTGATTTGCCCTACCTATGACCACGGGGAATCAGAAGGACTTCGACTTTTGTGTTCACAACCTTATACCCCCGTGCAATCACTCAACATGCCCAAAACGGAACTCGACTAGTAGAGGTTTGTCAAAGCACATGCACAAGTGTGACAAGTTGACGTGGAAAAAACACGTCCTCCGACGGGCGTCTGGTCAAACTATCGAGAGTAAAAATCGTGCGACAACTACTCAAATTTCAATGGTCCGTTACATTTGGATCTGGGGAAAATAAACCCCCATGTACTCGGTTCTCTTCCTGACTTACAGTATTCGGTCCGGGACAGCAATTGCTAGTCCCATTCCGCGAGACGGAAGATGTCTACGCGGGTCCTCCAATAATCGAATTCCATTCCACACGCAAACCATAAATGAAAGAAAGAAAGCACGGGAAAGCAAAAATTGTTGCGAAATCAACTGTAAAATCCAAGCGCCGGAGCCGATCAGTAGAGTCGACCGAACTCCGCGCTGCCGAAGTCGAACTGATTCCAAGAGTCGACGCAGTAGTTGTCGCCTCAAAATTTTCCCCTATATTGAAGGATAACGATTTTGTCGCCATCCAATGATCGGTGATCTTTTGACGCCCACTTTTTTTAGTTCAAACCCGGGCCCCCAATCGAAAAATTCCCCAAATTTTATTTTTGACAGGTATCGTAAACCCTGGAACCCCGCTAAAGAGAGTCGGCTTCAATCGAAGTCGCCGACATCAAGTTTGAACCCTCCAAATACTCGGAGGTCAAACATCTGCTAATTTAACCCAAATTCCAATGAAAATTTGAACCGTTTCCCATTATCATTTTCAAATTTATGTCAAAAACTTATCCAAGATTCATAACTCAAATTTATTAGATTTCTTACCTAACCTAAATGGTCCGTTATCCCCCAACTGTCCCACGAAAATGATTGGATCACCCGTCAGATTTAAATTTGAAAATCAACTTTTATGCATAGATTTGCTTGAAATAAGCTGAGAATGTGTCCTTATACTGGGTGAGTCCTATCTTCTTGTCCTCATTCATCAAAGTTTTGTTGGCTAACCCGTCGATTTAAGGCTAAATTTCTATTGTTCGACGAGTTAGCATCCCCATCCATCACCTAGGTAAGCCTCTTCAGAGTCCATCTGGGGGCTAGATCTTGCTAACGAATCCATGGGTAAACGTGCAAACATTGCACGTTTACATGTCGGCTTATAAGATAAAGCCAAACATTCCTATCTGACAGCTTTTCAAATATCTTAACAGGGCGTCTTTAGACGTCCCAAAGGGGAGAAACCGATGGCGGGAATGAGCTTATTCTGCCTTGGGGACGCAGCACATTCCCCTATACCCATAACCGTCGAGAGGGCCCTAGTCAGGGACCTCAGGGACCCACGGGAGAGCCCTAAACATACCCCCGTCCTTCCTAGTCGTATGTATCCAGTTCGTCCGTAAAACTTATAAATTTAACAGAATTTTACATGTCTTGTCCTCGTCCGTCCTGTTTTTTGTCATGTCCTTATAGATAAGTCCATATGTATACTATATATATATACATATATATCTCTATATAGAAACATACATATATAATACTCATGAACACATAAACACACACTACACATCAGACACAGTGGCGACCTGAGCGACAGAAAGGTCGCTCAAGTCCACATCAGAAACTCACAGAACAACAACAATAACAACAACAACAACTACTACACTGCCACAGCGACGACAACAGCGACAACTGACCAAAAAAGTCGTTTAGAGAGAGAAAAGAAAAGAAAAACGAGGACGCAAAGCGGAAAATAAGGGGCACGGGAAGGGAAGCGGGACAGAGAGGAGTTCCGGGGGGGTTTCGAGGGGCCGGGGTGAAATTCGGCTCCAGGACGAAGAGCGGGGCCGAATGATACCAAAGACGGGGGGGTAGACGTAGTGGTGGGTGGGGACCCAGTATTGGGTTAAGACATATATAAGTATACAGGGTTTCGGCAGGCTTTCCCGCACTACTGGTTGGGCGGAGCGACACCCGCCGGGTATCGTTGAACTCGCCTTGGAAAGGCGATTCAAACGAGGGGTGATTCCTCTGCCTGAAGGCAACGGTTAGGGGAGCACTAAAATCACGACAGATAGAGAGAGTGTCGATGGTGGCGGGGCGCTTTTGTCGGCTGTCTCGCGTTAACGGGGCAACGGACGGAGGCCCGCCGGGCATTTTTGGAGATCTCTCGGCGTGGTAAAGGCAATGAGAAGCGATTTGCCTACTTTCGTGTTAGGGATAAATTTTCGGTTGGTTTGTGCCCACCTCTAGTCGGTACTCCGAACTAGGGGAACCTTGGCGGGTTATGGCGGGCTATCGAGAAGTCAGGCGGAGACCTGCCGTATATCGTTGTGTTCGCCAATAGCAGGCGAGTAGAATGAGGGGTCGCATGGGCGCATTCGGTGTCAGGGGTCCAGTGCGGGGATGGTGCGAACTGACGAGATTTTATGTTCAATTTTCGTGATGCACTAGAAACAGAAAAATAATTCATACAACAACGGATTGACAGGTCAGGTCGAGACCCGTCTGGTCCCGTTGTATGTCGAAATGGGTAGACTACTTAGAGACACGCATACTTCCTATCGATGATCCGACAGTAAAAAGAAAAGCCAGTTGCTAGGGCGCTGGTCAGGCCATTTTGGGGGCGTTAAGGACACTATAAAAAGGAAGAATTGGTACGGTGGGGATGGAAAAATAGAAGTATCGAGGCGTGAAAATCAAGCAATACACATATATATATAACTATATGTCCATATATGCCTAGGTTATGTCAACTCGGAACCGTGGTCATCAGCCAAACCTAGCGTAAGTAAGGGCTGTTGGTTGAACTTTCGCCTGTCTGTCCCCAAGATATCTAGTAAAATCCGCCAGTGATTTGTGACATTTTGACCTCATTCGAAAGCCCCGAAAAATTTCTACCCAAAAGAACTCGTTGCACTTTCGAGAAATCTCAACCGTTGGACGGTTACGGGCCGGTAAACAAGCCCGAGGTCCGTTGTCTCCGAATACTCGGAAGCTACCGTAACCCATTTGTTCAGCTTATTTACGCGACCATTACACTATGTAAAGCTTCGCGCTGGTAAAATCAATACTTTCGATTTTGATCACTTTCCGACCCATTAAATTGTCAAAGGCCTCCTGTTCCCGGACGCTAGGAATTTTGAACTTCCAATAGGGAAATGGTTAGAAGTAGTCGAGTTCCGTTCAGGTTTGCCTGTGGATTCTCTTACATTCCTTATCTCCTAAATTTAAACAGCCAACCTACGCCAATTTTCTCTGGGCTCGCATGAGCCTGTCCAACTATATAATTATAAAAGAAATCATGCAGTGGCAAAATTATATCAACGGCAAAACATAGCAATGACAAAAATCATATTCATAGTAAGAATATCAATGACAATAAACAAAGTGATTATCCATGGCCATGGCACCATGCAACCTATGAAAATTTTGTTCCCATAAACTGTGTCTGGTGCCATTTGAGGCGCGCTTGAGTAGTTTTAACGTCTAAATCATGTCAAAGACACGTAACGGGTCGGAATGGGCCTGTTACACATATACGTTGCTCATTGTTTAATGTTTGTTGGTTACATTTAGAGTTAGAGCGCCCTGCTTTTTCTACATTTAATTTTATTTCCACTGTATCTTTACGGTGCACTTTTCAAAAATTTGAAATTTTCGTACATATCAAAATTATATAATAAGGGGACAATCCAGCGACAAAGGCGGTAAATCTTGGTATAATAAGGAAAGGCTCGATGCAACGTCGGAACCAGTCGGGCTCTAGTACGACCGAGTTGTCTGTCTTTGTGAGTCGGGCAGTTGTCGCCGTTTCCGTGATTCAAGGTTTTTGTTTTTGGTTTTCTCTTTCATTTTCGCTCCCCAGGAGTGACTGTCGCTGTGCAGACGCGATGAAGAGTTCCTCCTGGTGATTTTGTTTTGGTTTTGAAATTTGCTCGTTAGGGCCGCCCTTACGCGTGTTGGTGCATCCGGTGTATGCTCCGCGCGCCCGTAGGTGCACAAGCCCCTCAAAGAATTCAGTAGTCACGCAATTAAAATTTGTGCAAAACTGTCAAAGCTTGACTGGTTCCCCCGCGCATCGGGTCTCAAATTTCTATTTTCTAGACTCGATGGGTGGAAAATTTTTATTAGTACATAGTGATGTGAATAGGGATTGGGAAGCAGCGGGTACAAACGGGAAGGGGGAAGGGCACAGGGACACGGGAGGGGCAAAGTGGTGGAGGAGTTGCGTTGGCCTGGAGGCAGCCGCGAGCAGGAGCCACAGTTGATTGACGATTGAAATTTTCTTTAGTACGGCCCATTCCAAATCTAACGTATTACCCAGTGAAATTTATTAGAACTCGTAGCACACCCTTCGATGCAAAACGAGTCTCCCACGCAGTGTAGACGCGGTAGGGGACTTCGCGAATTTTGGTCAAATAAGTTTAGGGCCTCCGCGGTTTCGGGTGAGCCTTCTAGCACACTATAGAACCTAGGACCGCCCCATCCTTTCTCGAACTCTACTCTACCTTTTCTTTGCAGACTATCTTTTCTGTGGCTCCAGATAAAACCGCCAAAATTCGAGTTCGTACCTTGAGTGTTTTTCAAATGAGTAAGGCCCGACAAGCTCAAAACTCAGACGGGTCTCACTGACGGGTGACACGGTAGAGTACTTCGTGAACTTTTGACAGTCGATAACTATCGTCGGGTGGATTCAGACACTCCAATTGAAGTGACGCATCATAACCTCTCGTGCGTTATTTCACCGGCTTCAATTGAGCTTTAGCGCAATGGGAGGTTTTCGAGGTGTTTCAGAATGCAATACGGCCCTAGTTTTTTCCTCAAAATCATACCATTTTAATGTAAGGAATAGGACGGAAATTACGTGGAGCTGGAGCGCTGCAAATGACTGCGGACCCGAGCGTGAAATGGTAATGCCCGCAAAGGCGGGGAGTCAAGGTACACAACGAGTTGGAGCCAGCCGTGACTTAACAATTAAGTCCACGTCTAAACAAAGTTCGCCGAGACCGCACCCTGTAGTCGAGCGAATATCCTAATGAGTGCTCACAAACAAAACGCTTGTTCAAGCTTAATCGAAATTATCAGACGCGGACTCCCACATCGTGTAGACGCGGCAGGGGTCCTCGTTGGAGCCATTTTAATGTCGAAAGCACAGATCCAAAATCAGGAAAGCAAGCAACGTCGTCCTGTATTCAGGAGACGCGGCATTGGCTTCCGTTTTTGGGTAAGGCCACTCGCTCCCCGTTCCGTCTTGGTGCAAACTATCATTTTTACTACAAGCCTTGGACTCGCGAAAATCGTAGGATGCTCGCAGATGACTTCAAACCCCTCAACTTCGACTTGTTGTGTAAAATGAAGAGTAAAGAGTGTTCAAGCACTGGTTGCTAGGGAATCCACGGGTTGTCAACTTCACGCCTACTAGACCCAGTGGAAACAAATTTGACATAGGAAGAGTATTTTGTTATACGCAAAGAAAGGAAAGGCTGACAAAAATTTCACATCACGGGTTAAGCGTGTTATGGGTATCCTGCGAGGTACCCACGGTCATAATACTATATGAAAGTTGTATCTGAATGTATACGTGTCTGTATTGAATTAATAAAGTGTTAGAGTGTTCTATCCATACCCAAGCGATATGTTTTACTAGTAACAGTTGACTAAATACTAGTGACAGTTGACTAAAACTTCTTAACACGTTCGTGACAATGTTACCCATATATGGGTAACCATTGAGGCGCATGCCTGCCATTGTTACCCACTGGTGGGTAATCGTATATGATTTTAGTTTAGCTCTATTCGCATAATGACGGCGAAAATACGTTGTTATTTCACCTGTTGGCGATGAAAATAGTTTAAAATTTCTCCACATGCAGGTGTTACCCACCGGTGGGTAACAATTTTCTACCAGTCAACGAATAAAGTACTCCTGAAATATCAGCTCCTGTTACCCACGTATGGGTAACTTTGACCACTATTACCAAAAATTGTAAAGTCCATATACCATTTCGAGGAAAGATTTTATTGATAACAAAGCAAACTAAATACGAGAAGTGAAAACTAAATGTAGTTGGATAAACTGCAGTTTTCCGCATTGTTCATAGTTGAAATATATTGACAAAATAGCTATTTTACATTACATTGCCACTAATGCAAATTAAAAGCCTCCATTTTATCCCAGAACAAAGTAAGATGAACAGTGCTGGTTATGTCACTGTTGGCCAAAGTCGAGATTAGGGGCGTGACGTTATCATAGGTACTTCGTTCTCCATACGCTGCGCCTAAACCTAAACCTTAGCTTAAGCATCGCACCTTATACAACACACTTACTAAGCCTAAGTCGGGGGCTACCGCCCCCCAATCTCCCCACACTGAGTGACCCAACAACTATTAAAATTTGCAACATAACCTACTCAACGAAATGCCCGTTAAAACATGTTATACACATAAACGGCTGATTGTCGCAATTTTCGCAATATGTAACGACCTTAGGAACACGCTTCAGTATATCGTTTCGTTTCATTGCCGGGTTCTCTTTTCTGACCTTCTGATAGCATAGCCTGCAATTCCGGCGAATATCTTTATTCCCTTCGTCCGATTTTTGCTTTCGCAAAATTTTGTGCCCTTTTTACTGCCCGATACGATTCAACGATGCTCTTTCGAGTTCGAATGCTGCCTGCGGAAGACGCCATTGACACACTTGGACCTGCTTCCAGTTTTTTAGTGTGGAATGCTCGGGGGCCTTTGATAACCTTTTCGTCCACTTCCTTTCCGGTCAGCAAGGAAAATACAAGTTTTTCGCGGAACTCAACCATTGACAGCTTCTTAGTCGGTAGTAACGCGTTATAAAGTATACTGGCATTCACCACAGTTGTCTAGCACAGAAAGCTTATTCCCAACTTGCGATACCATTTTAAAGTCTTGCGGACATGTGTATGATATGCTGCAAGCTGGTCAGACAAGACCACTCCTTTCTTAGCTTTATTCTTCGCCTTTCCAATTTTGCTTGCCAGTTGCCTGAACACGTTCGCCGTGATCTGGTCGTGTTGTGCACATGAGTACGTCTCGTCTGTCGTACCACTTAAGCACTTTAATATTTCCACCATATTTTTCGTCGCTTAGTCGAAACGATGCAATACTCTGCTTTCCATAAACTTGACCGGCACTTAGTTTTTTCAACGCGACGCCTTTTGGTGTCCCTTTCCGATTGGACCGTAATGTGCCACACATGTATGTGTCTCGCCCCAATAAATGTTCGGCCAAAGGCACACTGCTATAAAAATTATCCGTGTAGTAAGTGCGTCCTTCGTCCAGTAAATCTTCGCTGAGCCGTAAAGCAACTGCCGTTGAATGGGGAATTCCTTGCGCCCGATTTTTTTCTTTACACTTGTAAATGTCTATGTTCCATGTATATCCATTCTCACAGCAAATTTTGTATATCTTCATTCCGTATTTACGCTTTTTGCCAGGTATATAGTGCCGAAAGCCAAGCCTACCACGCCAACCGACCATGCTTTCGTCAATTACAAACGGCTCGTCAGGCCAATACGATTCTTGGTACTTTTGCACCAAAGCATTGATGAGCGGTTCAATTCTGTGCAGTTTGTCGTCCTTCGCCTTGAAGTCGTCATGTGAAAATGAAAAATTTCAGCAATTTTTGGAATCTCACTCGAGGCATAACATTTGGAAGCATGGACATTTGATACAGTGTCTTTTTCGACCAATAGTCACGCATAGTGGGTAGTCGTGCCAACCCCATATAAGCTAGGCATCCCAGAAACTTATACATTTCCTCGGAATTTGTTGGCCGCCAAGTCTTGTCGAAATTGTTTTGTTTAGAGAAAGTAAGTTGTGCGCGATAGTCACTCGCATAACCATTAGTTTCTCGCACCAATAACTCAATAATCCCATCATCCACTAAAGTCTTGAAGTAATCGATGGGAAGCAATTTCTTCCCAGTCCCGCTGCCTTCGATGTCTATTTGAATTCCTGATTTGCCGTCGAATCGGGGTAGTGTTGCCGAGACTTCTATGTCTGCCCAAATCGTTTTCTGGTTGTATTCCGGTGTTTCTTCCTCTTCCACGGGACGTTGGTCTCCATCGGCATCGCTATCAGATGAAGAGCTGTTGTCACTATGCTCGCTATCATCGGACGATTCCTTAACACTTTCATGTTCATAGCTGGATTCATCGTCAGTCGATTCAAAAATATTTATTTTAAATTTGCTTGAACTCATTGCACAATGTTGTTCAATACCGTTATCGTCAGAGCTTTCATACTCACTATCCATCACTGCTATTATGTCGAAATATATAGTATGTACGTATGAGATATGTCTGAAATAATAAATTATAGGTAAATAAATGATTGTTGTACATAAGCGCGAAAGTATAATCTATTTTCTAAATGTGATTATTAGATCGTACTACCCTACCGGACATTGTTACCCACATGTGGGTAACATACTAATGGGTAACGGCTGGGTAACTTTGCCAGGCATACTGTAAAAACTTATGTGACTTGCTTAGTTGTTACCCACCGGTGGGTAACAGTGTTCCAACTATGCCATTTGAAATTCTAGCAAGCGGAATGTAGATATATGTTAACAATATGGGTCTGAGACACTTCACAGGAATGTTATGCATATTGTCGGCTCAGATGAATTAACATTTCAACTAATTGTCGTGAACGTGTTAAGCAAAAGCACAATACCAATCTCAGGATCGCGTGAGGACAATAATGCCACATTAGGAAAATTAATGTCAACCTATTGATAAAATCTCGCGAATTTAGGTACTACTTAAGCGGCAATCAGCAAAACTTATAGTTGACTAAGTGCCGGGACCTATAGGTAGGTTTCGGTTCCCGGCTTTGATCAAATTACTTAGACCAGGTAAGGGCCAGTATCCAGGAGTAACCTAGAGTAATTATTCTTAACGAGAAGGTCCGTGCTATATTAAACACTGAAATTGCCTGATCGGATTCACACGTACGTGATTGAAATACTGGAACTCACCACCAGTAAGGATTTGAATAAAGGAGGGAAAAGCGGGTCAACCTTAATACCTGTGAGCAGGCCTTGGGGTTGACCCTCCCTCAGGGGGACCTTCATGCTACTAGATACGTGGGCTAATATGGGGCCCAGGCCGAACACCCTGGCAAACCCGCCGGCAGCCTGCTAAGCTAGGCGATTCCCTTAGGTCACCTAGCGGTTCACAGGGGAGTCGTGGAAGCCGGGGTTGTCCGGGCACCACAGTGAAAAATAGTGGTGCAGCTGGTCCCAGTACAACATATTAATTAAAGCAGACCCAATCTTAGCATCTGAAATAATAAACCTGTTCTTGATTATAAATGGTTAGGTATGAAATGCCTAGTTGATTTATGTGTCCTGGAATGCTTGACAAGTGTAAGCGTGTTAGGAATATCCTCGGTTCTATCGGTGCATGATATATACGGTCACAGATGTATAATAGAGAAGGAACAAGGAATCTGCAGTAGGCTAAGTGCATTAATGCTGCTAAGATTCGAAAAAAACTTACTCGGGAAACAAAGTTAGAAAAACAACCGAGATGGGCGGAAGGCCACAAACTAAACCCGAAGTTCGGCAAAATATATAACACTATTTTGTTTAAATTATTTATGTGTATTTCGTGCAATATTGATCAAACGTTTTGCCTCAGCGACGGATTGAATCTGGATCTCTTGGCTCAGAGCTTCGTACACCAGCCGCTAATAATATTATGACCTGTTGCTCGGTCCGTAAGAAATCTAGCATTGCAGGTTATACAGAATAGTACTTGCAAAGAGCGGAGAGTTTTGTGTCTAAAGGTACTTTGCAGGAAACCAACATCTCTAATACATGATTATGATACTTTAGTTTCTTTAAAACAGCTGCTAAGTACTTTAATTCTTAATGGCTCATTGTTTTAGATTCTTTAACAGATATCAGTTAGAAACTTTTGTTTTTTACACATAGCTGATAAGGTCAAAAATCTCTACCAGTTAGCTGTTAGAGAGTAAAATCTGTTTTAGGCATAACATATTTTTGTCTGTAATGGGTAGCTGTTAGTTAGTTTAGCTTCTTGCAGCCAACTGTAAAATAAAAAGTTTCTAACAGCTATCTATTAGAATTTAAAATACCTAACGCTTGCCTGCAAGAGACAAATGTTTCTAACAGCTAGTCATTAGAGACAAAAATCTTTTACAATTTTAGCCGCTGAAGATTTTAATCTGCTATAACTGAGTCTTTTAATAGAGATTCTTGCTTTTTTGTGTGGACATGAACCAATAGGTTGCATCCATGCTAATGCCTTGGTCTCACTGAAAAAATATCCGTTGAATGTCGTTGAATTTTTTCCCAAAATGTTGATATCATCGTCTGGAGTCCCTATATATATTACCAGAAATACGCAATGTGCGGCAGAAGCATTTTATTTGTACAAACATTGAAAGTGTACCCAATATACGACAGCCATTTGTTTTTTGTATTTTTGGCAGTTACCAATTCAGTACCATGTAAACAAAAATTTACTAACAATGAAATTCATACGTAAGATGTGGCGATCCCATCTATGTGTTCTGTTGCGCGCAGCATTACCTTATAGCATTACCTTATAGATTTGGCACCCTATGTCACAGTGATACTTTGGTGGGTGCGACGTAAACCATTTTTGAACGAGGCAACAGTGCTGGCAGTGACAACATCGTCAGGGAGAGCATTCCATTTGGCAATGACTCTCCAGTTGAACGAATGAGCCCTGATGTTGGACCGTGCATAGCGAACAGCCAGCTTCATGCTGTTGCTCCGAAGATGCCGCGTCACTGACGGTGTAAATAGTTGCTGAGGTTGGAGTATAGTGTGTCCATGCAAAATCGTGTAAACATGAATTAGATCTATGGTTTACGTCGTTGGGCAAGGTAGAGTTGAGGTTGGGATTGAGATAGGTAGAAAGTCGCAGACATCTGTGTTGAGTGACCTCGAGTTTGTCAATCAGCGTCACATACTGAGGAGACCACACGACAGTAGCGAATTCGAGGATGGGTCGCACGTATGCTTTGAATAGAGGTATGATCACGTCTGATGTACGAGCAGCAACGGTGCGGCGAATTAGCCCAATTCTTTTATTCGCCTCCCTGACGATGTGGTCGATGTGTTGGTTCCATCGTAGCTCGTCGGAGAGCACCACACCAATGTCACGGATGGATGTTGTCTGGACTATTGGCCCATCTCTGAGGTAATACGTGAAAGGATGAGGTGGTCGAACACGGAGGCTTTTGCACTTTGCAAGCTTAGGGACAAGCAATGAGTCGTCACACCATAGTTCGAGCTCCTCGATAGCCAGCTGAAGAACCCAGGAATCAACACGACTGGATATTACTTTTCGGAGTCTAACATCGTCTATAAAGAGATGGACGTCGCAGAGGCCCTGGAGGCGAGTCGGAAGATCGTTGATATGTACTAAGAAGCAGTAGGGTCCGGAAATAGACCCTTGCGGTATTCCACTAACGACTGGCCTCCAAGGAGTTGTGACGCCGTGAGTAACCATTCGTTGTCGCCGGCCACTGAGAAAATTAGTGAACCACGCGAGTAGACGGCCCCTTATGCCACAGCATTCCAGCTTGTGCAGCAGTCGTTTTATTGGCACAGAATGAAACGCCTTTCGGAAGTCGACATAAATCACATCAACACCAGGAAGCGTTGGGTTGTCGAACGCCGAGGTTAGTCCTTCGACCGCTGTCAAAAGATTGGACACGACTGATCTCCCTGAAAGAGAACCGTGTTGGTTCGAGCAAATTATGTTCTTTTCGCTGAGGAAGGCAATTATTGTCTTCCAGGTGAGCCTTTCGAGAATTTTGGCACACACGCTAATCAGCGATATGGGGCGGAGGTCGTCGAGTTTATGCGAGTTGGGTACTTTAGGAATTGGCGTAAGTAGATAGAAAACAGGGGTTTTGCCCCCCACAGGTGGGGACCGGTGGTGGTGAGTCATGTGTTGGTTGCATGTATGTACATAGGTGTGCAGGTATATATTGGCATACATGTCTACTTCACATATATATATAAATACACATATAGCTATAATATTCGTTGATTTCATAAGCTGAAAATAGTCTCTTTTAAAATTAATTCTTTTTAATAAAACAAAACATAAACGTTACGTCAACTCAACCTCATTTAATATGCATAAAACTCAGAATATTTAATTACTTGACGCTCATTAAGTATGCAAACACCATATGCCAAGATATCTCATTAACTATGCACAAAAAACAGAATGTTTAATTAGGTCAGTCTCATCTAATATGCAAGCACCTTATGTTCATTTTTAGGCTGCAGTTTGGTTTTAAATAAGGTTTCATTTGACTCGTGACGTTATCATGCATGGTCGTATTTATAACTCTCTGTTTTATTCTACTCTTAACTAATAATAAATAATACGTAGTAGTAATAGCGGTGCTAGCAGGATCCCCGAGGATCCGAGGATCCAAATATTTTGGCTGTGAATTCGGTCATTAGGGTGAATTTTTATTTATGGTATCATTAGTTTTTAATGTATAATTAATGGGGTCATTTGGGGTGCCGGTCTCATGTTGGAACGATCTTGTGTCACACTGTACCATGGTGTCAGCGTGTGCCGGGTACTTGTTCCAAGCATATTATATCACGAATGTATATATAGCATACATATATGTATATTGCAAGTATGGTGATACAAACGTTTCGGCCGTACCAAGAGCCTCATCAGGCGGAAAGGCTATTTTAGGGGTACAAAATACTGTTTTATTGCAATATAGGGGTACGTTAGTGAAATTTGGGGGCACAAAATAGCAAAAATGTGTAATTTTAGGGGTACACAAATGGTAAGATTACTAATTTATGCGCGGCTAAACTTAAAATGACCCCGGCAACCATCCTATTTTGTATTTTTGGATAAAATTTGTTATGGAACGCTTTTTGGCGTTTTAAATTCGACATAAAGCTGTTCGCGAACACAGCCCTCGCGATTGAAATCTATCCATTTTGTGTTCGCGAAAATTGAAGTAAAATTACCCGAATGTTTGAGAACGAAAATTTGTCGATTTGATTGTGACGTCACTTTTGCATTAAATTTGTTCGCGAACACTGTATAATCCAAATTTAAATGATAATACATTAGGGAACAGAATTTCTGCAAACTGAAATCGCTAAAATTCTGTTCCATAATTTCTGGCAGTTGATTTGATTTTGCCAATTTTCGGTTAGCGAAAAACCGAATGAAATTAAGCCTGTTTTCCGTAACAACGGTTTGCGATTCGATATCGGTAACGACAGAATAGGATGGTTGGCGGGGTCACCTTAAGTTTACTCACGCATTAGGGATACAAAATGCCGCAAATATGTAATTTTAGGGGTACAAACATGGTATTTTTGGGGTACAAACACTTTTGTTGCAACATAGGGGTACGTTTTAGTGGTACAAAAAGGCTATTTTAGGGGTACAAAATACTGTTTTATTGCAACATAGGGGTACATTACTGAAATTT
>JASANE010029242.1:0-33780 GCA_030248225.1 Trileptium ribeirensis | reverse complement strand
TATATCCCCTACATTTACCACTGTATACTCCTGTTGTACCGGTATTCTGTACCCCTACGGGTACCTATTGTACCCATATATCCCCTACATTTACCACTGTGTACCTATATTCTGTACCATACGGGTACGTATTGTAGCCGTATATCCCTTACATTTACCACTATGTAGCAGTATGTTGTACCCCTTTGTACCCCTACGTGTACGTATTGTACCCCTACAGCGGTTGTAAATCCTCTTCATGTACCCATGAATTCATTGATTTGGGGTATCCAAGCCACTTTACAAGGTACTCTCTACCCGTTTTGGTCTTGCGTTTGCGTATAATTTTTTCAATTTTATACGAATCACCCACTACTTTAACATTTTGCAGCTCTTGCTTATAAAATCTTCCCAATATAGTTTCCTTATTTGCATCTTGAAGCTCGTAAACTGGAGGATTGAATGGTAGTTGTTTACTTATTGTAAAGACTTCACGCGACCACAACTGGTTAAATCCACGTTCGAAAGGAAGTCGTTCAATGGATACACGTACAATATCGCCTAGTTGACATTTATATCGAACATCCATATTTTGCGCTGGAAATAACTTTTCCCGAATTTCATCCCCATTATCAACCTTTGAAGGTGTGAAACCATAACTGTTTTCAGTATTATTGTAACTTTCTACAAGTGATTGAAGATTGTCAATATATTTACAGGAATTTTTAGATGTTAAAAATTTATAAATTTTCCCCTTCAAAGTGCGTATAAACCGCTCAGCAATACTTGCTTTTGTTTCTTATTCTTAGCAGTATAAACATTTATACCATTTTCCTTACAATAATCATATAACAGGTTATTTACAAACTCTTTACCATTATCTGTTTGAAAATTTTGAGGTTTAACTTGCTCAAAGACTGAATTTAATGCATTTAGAGTAGTAGAGGCTGTCTTATTTTTAACAGGTTTAACCCAAGCATATTTGGAAAAGCAGTCAATAACAACAAGTAAATATTTTATACCATCATTATATGATGACAAGTTACTCATATCAGCTAAATCGGCCTGAAATAAATCATTTAAACCTTTAACAACAGTACGTCTACGCTGAAATCTTAATCTTCTAGGTTTATGTAAAGTATATGTTTCCTGAACACGTAACCAATCTTGTACTTCCCTAAGTTTTACGTTATAGCCTCGTTGTTTAGCTTCTCTATAAAGTTTAGGAGCAGTTGAAAAACCTGCAGTGCTTGTAGGATCGTAGTATATATCTTTAAGTTTAGAATTCATTGTTAGTCATATTCAAACACACTTGTTTTAAGACTTTATTAAACATCAATATCAATATTCATTAAGTCATCATCATCATTGCTATTAGACAAATCCTGTAACAATTCAATAAAATCTACATCGCTAACACTATACGTTTTGCAATGTCCATAAGCCTAGGAACTGATTCCATCGTCTAATATATACCGTTTATCATCATATGCAGATAAGCGCGTCTTATTGAGTGTCACTGTATTTAATACATGTTTATCACTACGAATCATGTTCATTTTATGCTTCATGTTACTGCCACTAAACAATGTATTACAATAGTCCTGGTGACGAATATCTTTCTTTACAACACCCTTTTTCACTCCCTTTGCCCGTTTCTTTTCTACACCACCGCATTTAATACTATACATTTTCGATCGTAGTCCAACAAATTCCTCGATGGTTTTACTACCAGTCTCAACTTTCATCTTTCCAAGCACCTTTTTATTCGCTGTTGAGAAGGGGGGTGATCGGAAGGGTAGTCGGAATTATCGAAGAAGCCGACATTGTCACGCATATCTTTATAAATGTCTTTGGTTTCCGCAGAATAACACAGTGAATCGGTAAAGAGTAATTTACATTTATCATCATACAATGGTTTCATATAGTTGTAATGGAAATTGTACATGAGGGATTTAGATAGTTCCAAAACAGTAAACCCAACATAGATGGGTTTACACAGTTTAATAGTTTTGCGGTGCATTTTAACCGCAACAAGGTCTTCGTTAAATATTGAAGACATGGAGTAACGGGGGTTCGCCACCAACTTTTCAAATTTCTGTTCATTAGTTATTAGTTTAATGTCAACATAAGCTCGAACGTTCTCCATGGTTTTACCAAACACAGCGTTGTTGAGAAGTTTATACAAGTCTTTCTCAAAATCACTATTAGCATGTTTACGCATTTCGGTATTAAAGGAGATATAGGGTTCCGTCCATTCAGATTGGTTGAAGGAGACGACTCGATGCACTTTTTAAGTTCCAAACCAAGTGCAAGGTACTGTTGGAGGTTCTGGATATGTACTTTATAATATTGTTTATCGTTTAGATTGGGGACCAGTTTTTCAACTGGTGTAGAACAATCTTGTTTCATCGCACTGCAATATGGGGACAGCATTGAATCGGAAATCTTTAAACGTTCGGGAGATAACGGGTAATCGTTGTGAAGGTAGTGGAGATGATATGGGTAATGTAGGTCAACTTTTAATATATATCCAGTATCTCCGTTTGCGTTCACTGAATACCAATCGATTAAATCGATTTGAGCTTGGGAGAGCCACTTGAAATTGTTGCAAGGTAGCTTTTGTACCATCGACCACCCGTATAGATTGTTTGCATCGAGGTACATTATATAGTTGATGAGTTCTGCAGCGTTGTAATCATCAACTATGGATTATTCGCCTTTGCGTATCGGTGGGAGATTACCGATACACCACCTCGAATTCCATCTTCGAAGAAACTGTACATATCGGGGTCGGAGATGAGATCCAGCTTGACGCCTGTCTTCATGAGACAAGCGTCCCATGCGAAGCTGGGGAGGGCGATGTAATGAGCGGGGTCTAGACGGTATTTGTCTAGACAAAACAATCCAAAGTTTTCAAAGACGTCGCGAAGGAGCAGGACGTCGGTTTTCAGGTATAGGTCGTGGTATTGACCTAGGTTGTGAACGTTCATCTGCTGGTAATCTGTTGATAATCTTCGTCGCTAATACCACTTTCGGTGAGACTTGAATAAAAGTCTTTTTGGGGAGGAAGACTTGTTTCGTTGAAGCGATCGACGGAATCCATATATTCGTAAGGGTAAACACCCTTACGCAGCATTAAAATGAGTTTATCTCCAAACACATGCTGCATTGCCTGGAACCGATCGACTCCAGTTTTCTTCAAATTGTCGACCAGTGTTTGAAGAGATGATGGGAGAAATTGGATGGTATCGATGAAACGGATTTTCCATCAATCTCCTCATTGTGGCCGGTATCGTCGTTGCCCAATATAAAGTCGATACCATCAACGTTTTCGTCCAAAGGTTCATCATCATCATCATACTCCACATCTGCTTCATCCATTATAAACGGATTACTACAACCTCCATCTCTTGTCTGATTGCTACACCTCTTTGTCTTCCTTTTAATAGAGAATGTCATATAATCCTCTATACCTTTCGCGATGCATTCAATTTCTAGTCCATTTTGTTTACATATTATACCAAGATCTTGCATTATAAGGTGTCCATCGTAAAGACTTAAAATATGAAATAGAAGAGTTACATCACGATTAAGTCTGAATCCAATATTATATTGTGGGTGATAAGCACCTCGATATCGTCCACAAAAGTGACAGTAGTCGCGCGCTGTATCATCGGATTCGATGGAATTATTGCATATATAACATTTTGTTGTGTTATTAAAATCGGTTTATTCATTATTAGTAATAGATTAAGAGGTTTAGTTGGAATATTTTGGAATTGTTCAGACAGCTCAATTATATTATTAAGAAAATGTTTAATCGTATCTTTTCCATGATATATTGTTGGTTCACTAATTTGGACTTTATCTTTGCAACATCCAATACAGTCAATCAGTCCATATCCACAAGGGGTATGACATTGATATGGATTTGTATACGTGGTGGATGTTGACGATTCACACGTTAGAACCTTTTCGAGGATACACTCGAAATCTGCATATATCCGTAAGGGGGTCGTTGCATACGGTGAATGTTTGCAAACCTGAGAGTCGAATTTGAAGGAGGTGTCTCGATGCGAGACGGTTTATCATGTTGACACCGCTGCAAATGTTCATCACGTTTAACTGCGTTGTAACAGGGGATCAGACATTTTGGACAAAAATATTTCTTTACTTTGTAACGACGTTGATTATATAATAATGAATCCAAACTGCGAATCAAGCAATAATGTTCTTTGTACAGCAGAAGATGGAAGTATTGCGAATGAAGGGATTTCGATATATACAGCGGGTAAATTAGACCATCTTCCAGTCCATATACATTAATAGCAATGTTATTTTGACGTTCGAATCGGGGTAAATCCTTCAACTGAACGGGGTATTCAATACCGTTCATATTAAGTTCATTAATATATTGTTCATACTTTGATACCCTCTCTGCGTGTTGATAGTAATTGAGAGGGTGCAGCGCCGCCAATACCGACCATAAAAAGCATTTAGTGTCACTGTTTTGAATGTTAAGCACTGCGTGCTTATTGCGGATTGACGCAGGGAGCTGGACATAGGAAGATGCATAGAGCGGAGGATACTTGCTGCTGTGCACATCAGCATGTTGGAGATCTTGTAGGACCCATCCGGATCCTAGTCGCTGGAAGTCGTCCAGTTTCTGCAGCAACTCGTTGAATAAGTCGGCGAGCTCGATGTCGACATTGTCCCCGCGCAGGCTTGCGCGGGATTTGGTGTTAAAGTGCGCTGATATCTGTGTGCCGTCCAGTTTGCGAAGCACACATTTGACGGATATCCAAAGTTTGAAACCACGTTTGAGATGGGTGTCGATCAATCGCACCAAGATCTGACGCGATTGCGCCAATAAAACGGATAAATCGCTGACGTGGTGTTTGGGTACCAGATAGTAGCTACATAGGCACCCTTTTAGCGCCTTGATCCGTTGTCGTAACGTAATCGAGTCGTATTGCTCAACAATTGATGATTGTTGATGTTGATCGTCAACAATCTCTTGCGCCATCTGGCATAATTGATCGAGATGGTCAGCATCGGTCGACGGTTGTGGTTCCATGTTCGTTGAGGTGGAGGTTTGCGCTTCCACAATGATTGCGTTGGTATTATTTTGATGCGCTTTACAATGTTTCTTTTGGTGTCTAATAAGTGCGTCGTGTCGTGAAAATACTTTACCACACTGCTCACACCAATTTAGTTGCATAGTGTGAATTGTGTGAATATGACGTATAAGATGATCACGTCTAGTAAAGCTTTTATTACATTTTTTACAAATAAATGTCATTGTTTTTAAGAACTTCTGAAATAAAGTCGTAAAAACGATGCATACCTTTTAATAAACAAAACAAAACATACCACAATGATAAAACCGATTTGCTACTGCTATGGTATCAGGTTCAGCGTAGCTGAAAACCTCTAATTATGAATTTTCATAAGTTTACTACCACTAGCTATAAATTTATAATAAACTATTAGCTATGTAACTAAAATTTAGCTATATACTTAAAATACCATTATATACGTAATGTACATAGTCGATAATATATAAATACCAAGTTTCGTAACTCTGTGATACATAGCTAAAAAGTTATTAAATTAATTAATATAAACTATTAGCTATGTAATTAAAATATTAGCTACATACTCAAAATAACATTATATACGTAATCTACATAGTCGATAACCTATAAATACAAAGTTTGGTAACTCTGTGATAAATAACTAAAAAGTTATTAAATTAATTAATAGAAAATATTAGCTATATACTCAAAATAACATTATATACGTAATCTACATAGCTGATAACCTATAAATACAAAGTTTGGTAACTTCCATACTACTAGTTATAAAGTTATTGCAAAATAAGCCAAAAAACTAGTAGCTATGTAATGTATGCAAATTTGATTAAAATATATATAAATTCCACATAACCGAAAACACATCGTTACCAATTTTGGCAACTTTTCAACTACCAGGTAGTAAGTTATTAACGAATAAACCATAAACTATTACCTATGTAATATATGTAAATTTTAATAAAATAAAATCGCCATAACCGAAAACATTTTTTTACCAATTTTGGTAACTTTTGGACTATAAGGTAAATGTTGAAGCATATAGTGCTTATAACTCGGATGAAATACTACACACGAAGTATATTTTTCGCTTAATTCATATTCCTTTTAGAGATCGAGGTTTCCACGATTCACAGAGCAACCGCTGTGGTTAAACTATGGATACCAATCCGAATTTACAATTTTGGGTGTAATTACATCGCAGTATCTATGCTATAAAAGATTAATGGAAGTGACGCCAAACATTGGAAGCTGAAGCCCAAAAGCACTAAGAAAAATAATCTTTTATTTAATCATGGAACGCTACTCAGTGTTGGAGTTTTTATGCTTTCGACTCGGTGTAATGGTTGGTTTATCAAACCATTACCTTGAGGGTCACTCCCCACTTTCCGTTGTTTCAAAAGTTGGTTTTTTTACCCCATAATGGTTGCAATAGCCATTATGGAGAACAGAGTCGCTATTGTGAGTCGTTGTCGAAACACGAAGCGACGAGTTTTTTTCGGAAAGTTTAATGTTTCAGTTGGTGTGCGCGGTTATCGCAACACCCTTGAAAAATACATAGTCTTGGTAGTGAAGGAAGTTATGGTTGAGACTGGTTTTGTTGTTTCGTCTCAACAAGAATTGGATTACGAGTTCCGCAAAGAACTCAAAAAGATGGGTGTAAATACACATTTTTAATATAATTTCATAGTTTAAATAATTTGAAATATTAATTTTTACATGGGTATAAATAATTAAATATATAATAATTTTATGGTTTGTTTTAATATGATGTTAATTTATTGATAACTTATTACTAATTATTGATACAAGTTTAAGTTTAATTAACTATATATTATTTTAGCATCGAAGATACAAAATCGAGTATGTTGATTAATGTACAAGGAGGATCAGCTTAGCTCAATATATACGGACAATTGTAATATAATTGTAAATAATTGTTGTATATAATAATTAACTACGAACAATTGTAAATAGTTATATAAAATATTGTAAATGTACAATAATCGTCATACAACAGTGTGTCATTCTCCATATTCTGCCGTTGATACCATAGAAATGTAAGCATATAAGTATAATACAAATGTGTTGCGTTAGTACTGTAATGTGGTGTCTGTTGTGTGACTTGTATTTCAATATATGTAGCTGTATGTAACCCCCAAATTGAAGCACCGCAAATCAAAACCAATCAAGCAACCAACCCCTCACAACGTGATAACGTTATATATATATATAACGTAATTGCATGTAGACCTATGACGACATAAGTAATACTATTTTTCATCGAGCAAATCATATTTATTGCTTTCTTGCATATGTTAATGCGATCGAGTGTATGAGTAAGTGTAGTGCCGATGGTTGACTAAGCGATGGTGCTTGGTTTGAATCATACTGATTTCAGACGATATCACACGTAAAGGCTTCTATCTAATTTTAAACGTCGGCTTGTAAGCCAATTTAATAATTATTGGTCTTAAGTAGCTCATTGCTTACTCACTTGTATTCGGTTTGCTTTGCTTTCAAATTCTTATTGCAACATGTCGGTGTGATGCTGCAATTATTTCCGGGCAATGCTATCGCTTCGATTCGATATCACTCTCACAAACTAGAATTAAAGCAGATGGCGATTTGAGACTCAATTTGACAAGGATGTAAACAGGAGCGTGGTTTGCCGAATGAGTCACATTTATTATTTTTGTGATAACGTGGTGGTGGTCAGAGTACAAACTAATAAACCATTTGAGTTCATTAATATGCTAATGGATTTGATTTAGCTATTTATTTATTAATGGGATTGTTGTGATCATGATTAGTTTAGATTTCTGCACTAAAATATATGTGTTAAAATGGGGTATATATATATAGCCATCTGTCACCCCACCCACCACCACACATGTGGGGGGGGGGTAAAACCCCTGTTTTCTATCTACTCGTATTTGTCATCTTACAAGTATTCGATATTTTTATACATTGTCCATTGTAAGCCACGCAAACCACTGATATTAAGTTTATAACCAAAACAAAATATTGTATGCATTTATGATGTTCCTTAGCAGCTTTGTCTGAAAGGATATTCACAGGTTCCAGGCTAAAAGCAGCTTACCATACACGAAGGATACGGGCACCAAGAATGGCACCATAGTTAGTTCTCTAACGTTCTAACATTGCATATTTTCATGTTGCCCAACGGATGTTATTTGTATGAACTTTTTGGGTTTTGACGGTTAAGACGAAATCGCATATGAATGATGTTAATTTAATAAAAACTGATATCCAATATGTCAAACTTTTAAAAATGGCTGAAATCGGAGCCAAAGTTTTTGTGCGTGTAGGACGCAAGTGTAAGAGCTCATAATGACTTTCCTAGATACCGGATCTCTACACTGTCTTACGAAATGTATTATTTCTAAAATGTGACTTAATTTTGTACGTTTGTGAAAAGTATTAGATAGCAGCCGCTCTCTCTTCCAGTGATCTTATGTCACGAACGTTAAGTCCTTGTCCTGCGCATATGACAGCTTATAGGACTCAAAATCAGAAGCTAGTAACAAACATGTGGACCGCTAATGAACGGTAAGGGCGTCTAGCAAACGAGTAATATGACTATTTCTAAAATTGAAGGACCTGGCATCTATAAATAAAAAACGGACACTCTGTGATTCAGGCACGGCTGGCATTAATCAAAACGTAGTGTCAGTAAGGCGTAACAGGTGAAAAGATTTACTTGCAGAGACAGGGACATCCCATATCCTTAGTAAGATATCCAGTCCATGTAAAAAGGTGAAGCGGCAATGATCAAATGCGCGATTGTTGGCCAAATTTTTTCACGTAGGTTATTAGTTCTAAATTAGATAATGTCCACCCTAGGTTATCGTTGTCTGTGCAAAGCGGTGACAGGCACCACGTACATTCGTACGTTCATTAAAGTAGTGCCTATTGTAACATGTGGCACTTGTCCGTGCGTAAAGAATCCATTAGCATGTTCAAACTGATGTTAGGTAAATTCAAGAAAGTACGATTGCAGTACGCCAACTGTTATATCATTCTGCACATAGCTAAGAAGAACAAAGACCACGTGTTCTTTAAATATACCCAGAGTTTTATACCGGAGTGATAACTGCACCACGAAAGCGTTTCTATAAGCGGCGTTAAAAATGCTTAAGTATACAATCTGTATTAGATACTGTAACTATACACAGAGCCATGCCAGAATTTACACGCGCCGGGACGTACCTTGATCCGAGGGTCTAACATTGTATGTTTTTAGATAAGTCGTCACTGAGATTGAAACGTGCAGCCACATTAAATCTACGGAAGCTCAGAAGTATAAACGATTAGCAAAATCGAATGGAATGAGTGCCTAATGATTCTATTATTTGTACTTTTTTCATAATAGTGCGTCGTCCATGGACAATTTTGTACCGTTATTATTTCGCATTTAATCCTAAACAAAATGGTTTCTGTGTGCTGAATAGATACTAGAAGTGGTCCTGAAACATTATGTTTTATTAGAAACGTCATAAATTAAATATCACAGGTTCGTGTTATAAAACACAAATAAATACTCAAACAGCGGGGTACCACGAACGCATAAAACCAAAAATATCATCTTAAATAGTTATCAATTAATGAAACATTGCTGGATTTAACTTTTGTATTGTCTCACTTTCTGTGAGCATAACCATGATGAGGCTTTAGACGTTTGTATTGAATACTTTTATTGGGACCTTTCGTGTCACATCCGCTCTCCTTAAGTTCGGGTTTCAAAATCTAATTTAATATTTACATGTCGCTTTGGCCGATAGTTAAAAAAGTTCGAACGCACTGAGTTGAAAATGGTCCTCAATAAATTATGCTTTGTTTTACCGTTCTGAAGATCGTAGTTAGTTTATGGCTCAATTTTAGATCAATTTTTTTAGTTTTTGAGGGTCTCTCTGTTCCGTCTGCATACAGGCACTTCCCCCCAGAAATGCCAGCCAAAAACTCTCAAGGGAGACAGCACAGGTGAGCCTCGGGACACGGCATCCACCACCCGCCGCGCTATTTCTGCCAGCGGGGGTGAGATGTTCGCTGTTTCTTTGGATTAGCCTTGAAATTTTCGAAGTCGTAACCTCTGACCCCTCAAATAGCAACAAACGGTAAAAAATATTTAGTTTACCAGTGTTTAGTAAACAGCAAAATGTATTGCATTGCAACAACAAAATTGCTATTCAGAATTGCAGAAAATTGCAAATTTGGGAAATTACGAATTTTGACATTCTCGCAGGAACAGAGGCTGTTGGCAGCGGAAGGGCCATTCAAAAAGTGGCGATATCAAAATAATCATGATCCAGTCGGTCGTTGTGGATTCTCTTCGGCAAAACAAACTTTGGTAGTTGTATCATCGTCACACCAAATATCAAATTACCAGTGTTGGTAAAAACAAGAGGAACCGATAGCACAAGATGTAATGCAAATTTGAAAGAAAAATAAAACTTTAAATTTATTGGTTCTCAGAAGGATCATTTCGGGAGTGCAATGAGGCACCTAAAGATCGTTAGCTTAATCCGGCTGGTATTGACAATAAAAAATTAAATAACTCAAAAAAGAGGCAATCGCTAGCAAAATTTGAACACAGAGAATCAGTGAGAATTCAAACACGGCAGCGAGAATCAAAATAAAAACCCGAACAATGCCAAATTTGACCCGAACCTATGCGAGAATCTAAACTCGGTGAGTCATTGTAAAAATTTGTGACCACTGTAATTTAGGCTTCCTTTAGAAAAAGCGCAGGGGACGAAGAGTAGACCATATTATCCATACATAGGCCTAGAGGTTGACTCTTCCTGGGGGACCTCTAGTAATCATACCATATATAGACACGTGTGTCGCCGAAAGGAACCAGACCGATCAATCTGGTAAAGCTCGCCTGCGGCCTGTTGATCTGATTGGTTTTTGAGACTGTGTAGCTTCTCCCTTGAGGGGCGAGGAAGAAGCCGGGATCGTATGGGCACCGTTTCCAGGAAGCCAACGGTGCAGTTGTGTAAACCGCCAGGGCTAGCGAGAGGTTTTTGTTTTAGTCCGCTCAATTCGACAATTTTTTAGTTTTTCATATGATGGTGCAACTGCTTGATGAACGTACCGTGTTGACAGTGTGGTTGTTTTATTTTTTAGTTGTGATTGTCTTATCGCAAAACGATCCCGTAGTTTTTTGTTTAGGTAAAGTCCCTCCATAGTTACGTCATATCGGAGACATGGTCGCACATTTGGTTTATATAATAAATTTTAGTTCATTTTTGGATTTGAATAAAGCAATAGAGTCGCTAAGGAACTTCCGGCGGTCATAAGTGCGATGTTGGCGAAGCACAATTTTTTACAAAGTGCTTACCAGGAGCCGACCCATACGGAAGCAGTCTTGCAAGGGATTGGAAAATTTTGCGAAGTTTTCAGCTATCGGATTTCTTTTGACGCTGTTTATCATCATGAAACATTTTGGCATACCGACTACAACAGTTTTGCTTTTTCTTTTCTCCTACAACTACGGCACTTCTCCTAGTACTCACTAACAAATTCCGTGGGTTCCAAGGCGGCGGCAAGTGTAGCAGTTTCAATTATTTAAGCCAACGTTTCAGGAGATAAACATTACGACTAACTGGATTTACGAAAATAAGCCCACCGTCGACCGCCGGAAAGTAATTTCGGAAAATACATACTTCTTCATCTGTTATCGCCATACCCTTCTCATTGTGTATTTACCAGGTTTATCCCATAAATTCTTCAAATTCGCGATAATAATCTACGAGGCAGAGGTAATGGGTGTAATAAAAGGCTTGAACATTTAACCATCGCTCAGAATCGTGACGTACGCAACGACAGGGCAGACATTCGGCCGATGCAGGTGACTGTAATAAAATTAAATAACCACCCAGCGGGCATTATAAGCATATTTTCCAACGCGAATACCTAAATTTCACCATTTGACCTGAACGCTGGGAATGTACACACCCGCAGACACGGCCTCTGGAGGAACGTAAGGCAGTCTCACAAGCGTACAGAAAAATTTTTAAATAAGTACGCAAATGGTCAGACAGCATTTTGCATAAAAAAATACGAAAAGCTGACCTTAGCTGTTAGTTTAAAGTCGATTGCACTACCGAATTAGATTTTCAAAACGGTTGCGCGAAACATATACATAGTTCTTAAATTGTAATAGCCTGCTTTTTCAAAAACCCAATTTTAAATGATGTTAACTGAACTATTTCCATAAACAAAATTAATTTTGTTTTGAAACTCAGAACTCTGCCAAATCCAGCTCGGGCCTTTGGTCGGGATATTGAGCTTGTGATTGATATCTCATATCTTAAATAATTACGCACTATGCGAATGAATAAAAATAGATTGTATGTGATAGATTCACATAAAGCGAGGATTTGTGCTAACGCAGCTAAGCATAAAGATGCTATATTACACTTTTGAAAAGGGCTTGGTTGCACTGTACTGACCCGTTTATCGAAATTGCATGTTTACTTGGCACGTGAGATCTGGAAGAAATGAAATTGTGTGCGTATCAGTGGGCACAATAAAGACCTGGGATTACCTTCTGCCATTGGCACAAAACCGCCAAAGTTTTTTCGGGGGGGAGGGGGGGGAGCGAAGGGGGCAATAGCCATTTTGATATGCAAGTGCAATAGAAATGAAATTTCTTAGGTATGGTTTGCAAAATATTAAGGGGCCGTCAGGACTCCATGTCCAGTCCCCTCCCCCTCCGGGTGCGCCTATACCTTCTGTGTGTCAAAGTTTAATTGCACTTTCGAGAATGGTACCAATTGATTGGGTAGTTATATAAGTGAAACCCCACTTTTCGCTGTGTAATGTGTAATTAAATGGGAACTGGACATTGGCTATATAACTTATCTAAAAATAATTGTATATTAGTTTTATAACAAACTTGTAGTGCAGAATACAATATCATTTTGAATGGTAAACTTCTCTCTGAAGTAAATTATTCATCCGCTTCGTAATAGTTTGTAGAAGTGGCAGGTAAAGCTATTCTGTTATTGCCTGTGCATTTGATGTCGCTGAAGGGATTAAACGTTCCTTTACAAAACGTATACCATCATCAGCTTTCTTTCTCGTTTTGTAGGCTTCATAATCTCCCCTGACCTTTCTGTTGCTTGTTGCATTTTGGTTAATTAATCTCTTAAATCGTCATCTGTCGCATTTTTTAAGTTTTTGGCACTAAACAAAACAGAACTTACCTCGGATTCATCAGAGAACATAATTTTCCACGATGTTTTCGCACCTAGACTACGTAATGAAGCTTACAAAGACCACAGTATTTTAGACCTACTAAACATAACCGCGTTGCTAATATATATTCGTATAAACATTCATGAAAAAGTTGCATCAAATCTAAAAATGATTGTTTATAACGTCAACATATGTAGCAACTTTTGTGCTAAAGATACTACCCATTATGGTGGTATGTATAAGGATATACTCAGTTGTATTTTGGAACTGTACCTTAAATGGCACCTTCCTATCTACCAAAAATTTATAAAGGTTATGGTAACAATGCTAAAATGTAACACGTAAAATGAAAATTTTGGAAGAAGGTTTTAATTTTAGTTAATGTTCACTACGTGTTTCGAAATACGGTTTTAATCAATTAATTTCGTTTGGTTTTTGGCAACCGAAAATTGGCAAAATCAAAGTGCCAGAAATTAGACCGTGTTCGAATAGAATTTCGGCGATCTCAATTTGCAGAAATTCCGTTTCTTAATGCCATATAATTTAATTTTGGATTCTTCAGTGTTCACGAATAAATTTAATGCAAAAGTGACTTCACAATCAAACCGACGAATTTTCGTTGTCAAAAAAATTCAAGTAATTTTACTTGAATTTTCGCGAATATAAAATGGTCATATTTCAATCCCGAGCGCTGTGTTCGCGAATAGTTTTAGGTCGATTTTCAATTGATCAAAAAGCGCTCCGTAACAAAGTTTATGTAAAAATACAAAATAGAATGGTTGGCGGGGTCACCGTAAGTTTATTCGCGAACTAGGTATATCAAAAAATAGTTTCTAAAGTTTAATAAAGTGACTCGATTAAAAATATATATTTTTAGTACTATAATGTGTAAGGTATGCGTTAAAGTTCGAATATAGGACCCTCATTGAATACTATCTGTAAAATACAGGTTCGTTAACCACATCAAAAAGCACTAATAGCTGACACGGAATTCTATGTGTGGAAATTGTTAAATGCCGATACTTCAAACATATATACTATTCACACAAAATGCAAATTCAATTTTTATTTATATATATACAAAATGTTTATATATATATATAGAATGTTTTAAAATATAAATCTTACGCAAACAAATAAATTGTCTCCACTAGTTTTAACCACTATATATATACAAAGTATCTTAAAAATCATAAAATAGTTTTCAGGTTTAATTATGCAACATTTATCGGTTGATGATGCATATATAATGGCTCTGCATAGGCTAAATCTAATATTAAAAATTGTTATATTTAAAATATATTAAACCCCCAAACTAACAGATAATCAATAACTACCGTCCTTTTATGTATATACTGATATGCTACTATATAAAACAAAACCTTAAATGCCTCTATTTTGGTAGCTTTTATGACAATTGTAGGGTTTTAAGAACATGTGTGACTGCGACATTTGCAATAAACCATATTTCGAGACACACAGTGAACATTAACTAATATTATTGAAACCTTCTTTTAAATTTTACACGACACATGCATTTTACATGTTACATCGTAGTACTGTTACCATGTATATCGTTAACAAGGTCACGAGATGCATTTCAGATTTTGGGTTAAGTTGTATTTAAAAATGGCTTTGATCACTTGGTATTGACAACCATTTGTCAGTATTGATATCAGATAGGTTTCGGGGTCCTCTGAGTGCACCGCAATATCCATCAGATATCTCGTCAGTTATTTTAGAGGCTCAAAATACTACAAAATAATATATATTATATGTTAGTATTATGTCACTGATTTTACACGCATTCAACGACAAGATCAGTTACAACCACAGCCAGAAACAAGTACAAAATAATCGATAGAAATTTCGATAATTTCAATTAAACGAATGAAATTACGATCGATTTGGATTACTTAAACTAAATTTCAATTTTACTGCAAATGAAATAAATTTCACATTTATAAAGATTGAAATATTTTCGATTACTTGAAATTTCGATCGATTGCGATATCAATCGTTTTCAACTACGCTTTTTTCCCTGGGACTCTATGTAAGCCTCTTCATATTGCTTTGCGAAGCATTACAAAAATGCTGTATTTATATAATTCCAGAAACGGTACATTTTAGTAATATAAATTTCAATGAATAAATCCAAAAATTATAAAACACTATGACGAATACATGGAAAAGCGTAACTCCAATGGACACTATGAGCAGCTTAATTTATACCAACATGTTCCTAAACATATATTGCGTGACGGTTTCCCATCTCGGTCATCATAAAACTCACAAAACTGCGTATAACTGCCTTCTAGTGTCGTATTAGCAGTTGTCGACACTTATACTAAAATATCTGAGGGTAGTAATCTTAGCCGCGTAATGCTGAAAGGTTACAAAGAAAATCTCTAAGCATGATAGTTTTGACCAGTCCAAATTCAACAGTATACTGTTCGAGAGTTGATAAGCGTTGAATAAACCGTTGCCGGCGCGATGATTCGAACCCCGGTTGTACGCTGTACGAGCCCGTTAACTAATGAGCCACGATAATTCTGCTGCTCGAAACGTTAATTTTCATTCACAGGTACAGGTGCGATTCAAACTAGCCCATTCGGTCATAGCCTCGCGTTATTTAGCTTTAAACTGGACGATTAATTTTCTGACTTCAAAATTTGATGATAGAAGTTTTTCTGTCAGTCTAAAAAAGCCTTCCAATAGAAAATTTAACAGAATTTCCGCCGAAATATTCTGATTACACATCTAATAATTTAGCTACAGAAAAATCCATTCGTGTCGAGGAATCCCGTGATTATTTTAGATTTTCCTTAATTTCCCTCATATTGTACAATAAATCGATTTAACATGAACGCATATCTTAGGTCTAACGTAAAAATTTCGGTTCACCCCTCGCGTTATTTCAATCATAGTGGCTAAACTATTTTTACACATTTTTGTCGCCTTCTACATAAACAAATCAATAAAAATTTGAATGTTTAGGTATACAAATCAAAATCAATTCGTTTCGATGAATAAAACGGGCCATCAGTTTTATCAGTGCGTCGAACGAAAACACCATCTTTAAAATATCCTGCATCGACCCACTGCTGCATTTGTTCTGAGGTTGAAGGGCCGTGAATCTCAGCGTCATCATCCTCTTTCCATTTAAAGAACCAGGCGATAGCGCTTCCTTCGTCACTGCTGTTGGCCACAGTACAACCGCTGCTGTTAGCGGCAGTACAACCGTCATTATTTGATGTTCCACTTTCAGATTTAGTTTGATCTAAAATAGCTTTTATATATACCTAATATTACGTGCACAGTAATAAATTAGTAACATTATTACAAAATCAAAAAACTTGTTTTTCTTCAGCGCGTTGATAGTATATAGCCAAAATTTTTAACCCCGCGTTCACTAAATTCATACCTGATTAATCTTCCTTTATTATAAGGCTGTATCAAGCTTGGTTTGGTCAAGCAGATTACCCCTTCTTTGTATAAATGGCAATACTATTAGAAAATCAAACGACTTGATTTTTTCAGAAAGCTAATAGCCGAGATTTGCAACCCTACGATTATGTACAAGTTTAGAGCCGATTAGTCTTTCTCATATTACAACGCTGTACCGATTCAGTGCACGATGCGGTGAGCAAGCTTTATAAAAACACTTTAGTATTACAATAATTGAGTGTTGAATGAACGAAATCGAACACAAAAACACTACACAGCAGCTACCGAAACAAGAACATCGACTGTCGAACAAGATAAAAAAATTCAAGCGACGCTCGGAAAAACTTATAAATGCATGAGAAAATCATGAATACTTAAATTAAATCCAGCGGTCGAATAAAATTAGAACACTTTGGACAAAAATATTTAAAACGCATCCCTAAAGTTATTGCAGTGTGTTACTAATTATTTTTGAAAAAACAGTACCGTGATGTTGGGTTTAATGTTTCAAATATGTAAAATAGTCCGACAAATACTGATCGTGGAACTAGACGGTTGGTCGACCACAATTGCACAGCGAGCGGTATCACTGCGTGCAAGCAAAATTATAGTCACAGATGCGTTCAAACGAATTAACTCATAATTTTTGCGAGCCTCAAAAACCTTTTATACCCGCAGAATTAACACATTACCCCATTTGGTTGAAACTCATCAAATCATGCATAAATCAAAGGGGGTTCCACGGCATGTAGTAGTATGAGAAAAAGGGCATATTGATCACAGATACCATCCATCCATACATCCACCTTTTATCTTCCTTGGGACTGTAGTGTAACTTGTTGATGGCATTAGACGAATCGACGTCACCGTCGTCGCACCAGACCAACGCAGGTGCTGGCATGTTTGGATCGGTTGGTTTTGCTACGATCACAGATACATTCAAATAAATTTTCAGCATCCTCGAAAACCCTTACAACCGCAAATACTCCCTTGCAACCGCAAAATACAAAATATAACATTACGCAAAAAATTACGAGATCATGCAAGGCTCAAGCGGTGGGGTTCTATGGGATACAGTACCATTACAAAAAGAGTAGATCGGTCACAGATGCAAACAAATCACTTTAACATTTTCCGCTTTGTAATAGCTGATACAACAAAATATATCAGATTGAAAATCACGAAATCATGCACAGTTCTTGAAGAGGAGGTCCCATGGGATATAGTACCATTCTAAAAAGAGTAGATCGGCAACTGATACAGTCAAAAATGTCATTATCGTTTTCAGCTCCCTCGAAAACCTTTGTATTCACGGATGCAACAAAATATGACATTACACTAAATATAACGAAATCATGCATGGTTCTTAAGGGTGGGGAAGAGGATACAGCATTATGCTAAAAAAGGTACACCGGTCATAGATACGCTCGAATGAGTCGCTCCATTGTTTTCAGTGACCCCGAAAACCTGTATAGTGACAATTAACCATTATCTTAAAAATATGATATAAAAGAGAGTCTACCACACCCCGTGGTTGGGTCGTATGTATGAAACAAATAGGTGGGTACGGGCCAGAGTATAAGCTATCATGTACAAAAGGCCCTATGAGAATATCCTCATTCGTTCAATAACTATCCGGATACGGTAAAATTATCAACGCCCATATAAATAAATGCCTGCTCGCTATGCTCGCTGCGCAGTTACAATCAAGGTCTGGAATAAGCGCAAAATAATCAATCGATCGATAAAAAATTTAGTTTGATTTCAAATAAATAAAATTTCGATCTATTTAGGATTTTAATTTTAGCGCCACTAAATAAAATATTTCAAATTTAAACATGGTGTCCCAGAAGTAAGGAAACCTGTTTTAGCTGTCATACCTCAACAGCAACTAAACAATTTAAAGATTTTTTATTTGTAATGAACAGGACAAGCATTGCACTTAGATATCACTGATTATATGGTTAATTCGTGTTATTCTCTTAGCGACAAAGTTACAACAGTAACGCTGCACTAAAAATCCAACAATTTGTCTGAAGTTATTAGCTCATAACGCCATTATTTGGTTATGAAGGCCCCAAGCAACAATGTATTCTTGCTCTTAATCGAAAATTCGATGCTACGGAATCAGTATTGGACCTGTCTAAATCTGATCGCCCACTGGGGATTAAAATATTGCTATTGTCTCGGAAAAAATTGGCAAATCGCCACGCAAGTCAATTCGTCGGCTGTAGATGGAAGCTAGGCTGTCGAGAATGACCGCTAATCGAATCGTCAAGGAGCTAGGACACAAGCCAGTTGGTCTGCAATTAACATATCAACTAAACGGAGATGATTTGGACCACCGGGTGGCGTATGCTGAAAAATGGTTGTCGAAACTTGACGATGATCCGAAATTGCCTGATCGAGTCATTTAATTCGATTAAAGTTCATTCAAGTTCAGTGGTCATGTAAATCGACACAATGGCATTTCCTGGGCTTATGAAACAATTGCACAACAGCCCACGGTCCTGGAGCGACGGTTTAAATGGGCATGTACTCTGGATGTTTCATTGGCCTTTCTGTTTCGACAAAATTGTCGCAGGTGACGGGTATTTGCGGATGCTGAAGGACGATTTTTGGCTGAAAAACGACAGCTGGACGATTTGTTCCAACAGTAAGGCGCGCACGCCCATTATGTTAATTCAGTTCAAGAATGGTTGTACGTCAATTTTCAGGATAGCTGGATCGGTCGACGTGGACCTGTTGAGTGGCTTGCCCGTCCCGGATTAGATTCTCAGAATGTCTTCTCTGGCTTGTCCTGAAGGAGAATATTTATGGAAGGAAGTTTAGCAATGTGGAACAACTGAGAAACCTCAATGTAGAAAAACTTGGAATGATCCACCGTGCTTATTCGAAAAGTTTGCCGATCTGTGCGATTTCGTCTTAAACAAATATTCGAGGTTGGAGGACCCTAGCTGTTAGTTGCTGTAATGCCAGGATACTTTGTTAATTTTCTAAGTTTATGTTAGTATTATTTGCAATAGAAATTTAGTGCTTGTGTCATTTGTAATTCAGATGCTACAAATGTCCAAAATATTTTTCTTACTTCCGGGACACTCTATCGAATTTCTATTATTTGCGACTAAACGAAATTTCAAATGATTTAGATTTAGTGATTAAAAGAAATTTCGACCTATTGCGATTTCGATCACTTTCGATTGAACTATTCTTGGCCGGCACGTAGTTTCGCAATAACTCTAGTACCCACTTGGCATATTGTTTATTTCTATAAAGTTTTTATTGCGCACAATCATAATCCAGTTAAGCATATTGCAGTTGAATTGTTAGGGAACAGGTTTTAACCCAATTGCATTCAGCTCGGTATCAGCAAACATATCGATTCTTCGAATGGACAGTTCAAAATTTGAAGGGTTTAACGATTTCAGCGATCATGCTACTAACAAAAAAGATAACGATTCTAATACTATTACAGGTACACACCTAGGATTCAATATCACAAATATATTCGTTAATTTTCTCGATTTAAATCAAACTGTATGAGATACTGGATACCTGAATAATCAGCTATTAGATGACACAGTTGAATAGTTCATGTGCAGTAATTTACAAATACAACTAACTAGTTACAGTTTTAGTCAGTCATTGGATTTTGGACACAAAAACATCGAAAATAAATGAAACCAAATTCATCTATTTGCGAATTTCATGAACTCTTCGATATAAATTTCGAACTAGCAGACGTTAACAAAATTTTAAAAGCACGTCAAACTATTTAAAAAGGTTCCACTACCAATAGTATAAATCTCATTGCAAACGTTTTAGTCTAAAACAAAGGAACACTGTAGAGGGGTACCAGAAAATTGTTTCCATTAGTCAAGTCTGTGAAACTGACTACAGATATAAATATAACTGCGCGCAGTCCGCTCATTCTGTGTCATGCACGAAAATAATCAACATTGCCGCGGCTAAACATTGAATTTATGGCAACTACAAAGCAACAATAATTTGCTAGCAGCTCGCTAGTTGTGGTGCCCCTCCCACACAGTCGGCCCGCCCCTGGTACGCGGCGAAGCCCCACCGGTTCGTGTCCCCACCCAAAAAATTATTGATGCCAACGATTCACTCCCCCGTGTCGAAAAATTTGTCCCCCACAAAATTATTTCGACAAAATTAAGGCGAAATTGCACCGGTTGAACTGAGGGCAGTCCACTTTCGTGCGCCCCTACTATCGGACCCGCCCCATATTGTTGAGGGCTGTCCCAGGTTCGTGCCCTCTCCCACAAATTTGACCCTACCGAGATGCCAAAGCTGTGATGAATATTTGAAAATAGCTATCTCACCTTCAGCTACTTGAGTGTTATCAATTAAGTCAGTTTGATCAGACACCTTTGAGCATTTTGCTTGTATATCACTATCGAGATCACTGAACATATCCATGTCAGCACTGAAATCACCGATTAATTTAATCGGTGCGGCTCCTCCAGGTAGTGCAGGCAATTCATCACCGTCATCTGCAAGATTTGATTGACTTACGGACTGATAAAGCCTATTTGTTCCGGAAGACCCCTGATTTTGTTGTTCTTCGAGCTTGTGAAGTTCAAATTTTATACGTTCGTATGTATATTGATAGGCGTCATAATCACCACGCGACACAAACGAATTGGCTAGGCCTGTAAGTACTAAAACAGGAGAATCTTCCACTATGCTATTCGCAGCATGAAATTTCGCGCCAGATGAATTATCAATGTTAGTATTCACATGTGACCTTTGGCTTCCTGCGATTTTATCGCTAGCAGGCAGGAATTTGATCACTGGCTTCTGAGATGTTCCAGGCATTTCTAAATCATTTTCGCCATGAGTTTTCACTTTCTCGACCTCACGTTTCTTTCGCTTAGCCTCTTCCCATCTTGCGAGACGTTGCTGCGCAGCAGCAGTCATTTTTTTACCGGTAGTATTATTATTACCGTTGCTGTTCTCATCAGACGCTGACTGCGAAAGCCGCTTAAGCGCGTGTGAAACCGTTTCCCCGGGATTAATCAGCGCTAACATCTGCCTGTACGTATTGATTAGCTGAAGTACCGACGGCTCTCCTACGTCTTCGGAAGTTGATGAAATGTTGTCGTCATCTTGTTCAGACTCATCCGATGAAGAATTTTCGGCGGCATGCTGGCGACGTTTTCTGTGTTTAATTTTTGAGCCGTTATCAATTTGTTTTATCTGAAAATATTGCGTTGCAGTAAAAGAAAGGAATAAACGAGCAGCAAGTGACGTAACCCCCCAATCACTGTTATTAAAACATACTAATAAAATCATGGTTTGTAATATTCTAAATTATCCGTTTACTTTTGGTCATTAGACGAATAAATAAAATGTATTATGCTTTTAAATGAGTTTTGACATCAGTGTGCTTCCACAGTTATTTCACCGAAAGGCATTCTTAAGGCAGCGTTGATGGAGGCCCTTGGGATACCACCACCTTTTAACGACCTGTGGAAATGCGGGAATTCCAACCATGAAGTGTTCTGTTCGACAAAAAATGCAATGCTGACAGCAGAAAATAAACAACAACGGTTTATTAATGTCAAATACAGTGCTGTAGCGGCAGCACCTACTACCTAGAATGTGATATTAAGCTGCATTCGGCGATGTCAAAGGTCGGGTTTTAATAAAGCACGTTAAGTAAAAATTGGGCTTTAACCAAAACACTGCAACTAGACGATACTGCGTTTGAGTTAAAAAGAATAAAATATTAATGCTAGGACATTTTTCCCTCAACAAAACATGGACTCGATACATACCGATCGAAACGAATTTAAAAAATATCATGAAATGTTCGTGACGAGATTTGGATCTAGACAAACAAATCGTGGTTTTCGGTGCGCTGAAAAATTAAATATAGAACAAGCTTTATGCACTGCACGCATTACATACCCAAACAAATGAAGAGATACCATGTTCTGGAAAACCGGTTGAACGATCCTAAACACAATGAACAGAAAATCTATAAAATCATGAAATTTTCCTGCTGAGCTATACAAAGCCAGGCCACTGTAATCAGTGAACAAAAATCTAGACCATTGTTGGTGGCCTGCACGCAAAACAATACCAAACAAACGAAGACAGTCATCTTGGAAATTGGGTTCATTGACCCTAATGCCAATGACGACCTCAGAAACAGCAAGTGTTCGTGCTAGGCTCGAGATAACCAAACCTTCGCATTCCACGACCGAAAAACTTATATATGGTCCATTTCTGATGTTCCATACGCAATACATAATCAAACAAATGAAGATAGATCTCGTTTTGGAAATCGGGTTCGTCCACCGAAGAACCCTTGGAACCCCATGAAAATGTATAATGTAGAGGTGGGGTTGCACTCTAGATAACAAAACCATCGTATTCAGCGTACTTGGCAACAGATTGTACACTCTTTATAAAAGGAAAAACATGCAATAACATGCCGAAAACGTGAAAAATTATTTATATTTCTGGCAAAGGGTCGACTAACCATATTCGGTCGCGCAATGGCCCACGGAGTCCTCGCACAACTAGTGTTGTTCAGCCAGCTGGTTCTGCATGGTGGTCTTTCTTTTCCGATAAAAAGACTGTCGCGAGGTATGGGACGCGAGGCAAAAGAACGCTTAACAATCTATTTTTACTATTTTGACCAGGTAGGTGTGGTCAGAGCTGTTCGCGTTCCACTAAAATGTACGTCGTCACCACTGTTGTTATCGAACAAAAAAATTTATCAACATCCATCCACCCGAAGATGAGTTATGACTGACACCGACAGACAAAAAATTTTGGCTAGCTTACGACATAGCGCTCTCTGAAAACTCCGCTCGTTTCGCTAGCTCCGTTTCATCCCTGAGGCCGTATAGTTTCGTAATAAAGTAGCCAACACTTCTCATGCACAGGAAGAACGCCAAATGAAAGAAAATATCACAACGTAAATTTTTTCGGTTCATTCTTAATATTCCGAAAAGTTTGCAAAGAACTTACGGTTGCCCAATCGATATTATCAATCCATGCATCTCGAATATCGTCCTTTTTATTGAAAATAAAAGTTCCTTCCGAATCGAAATGACCTTCTGACATTTCGTCTTTCATATTGAACGGCGTTATTCGAATATTATCGACAAAGTCAACAGTACCTTCCTCTTGCCCTAACAAAATGCAACTGCTGTGGTAATTGATTTTGCAAATCAGGCAAAAGAACCTAGAATACTTTCTAAACTCTACGTCTACAACAATAATTGCGTTTCAAATGGCATAAAACAGACCCTGCCAAAATGACTTCAGGTTTCATACGAACATACTTCGAGCAAACATCGAACACCTCTCGCATAAACGGGTTCGATCGTGTTTCGGACATTATTTTTATTTATTAGTACTTTTTTATTTTATTAACTGTGCCTGCCTCTTGCCCTAACAAAATGCAGCTGCCATGGTAATTGATTTTGCAAATCAGGCAAAAGAACATAGAATACTCTCTAAACTCTACGTCTACAACAATAATTGTGCTTCAAATGACACTTAACACCCACTGCCAAAATGACTTGAGGTTTCGTACGAACATACTTCGAGCGAACATCGAACACTTCTCCCACAACTTTAAACGGTTTCAATCGTGTTTCGGACATTATTGTTTATTTATTAGCAGTTTTTCATTGTTTCCATTTTTTCATTAAAACGGTTGCTACAATTAACAAGTAGAATTGAACACTGTTCGAACAAGTGTCCAGCACATGTGAACGCGTCCAATAGAACCTTAGAACACATTAAAAATATAACTTTCGAACAAACATTAGACAGGTCTCGAACGACATTGCACAACATTCGACCGAACAGCAGACATTTTCAAGAGGGCTGTAGTTTTATGTGTACAATGATAATCGCTAAATTAGCCCCCTCACCCTAGAATTTTAGACCCAACGAAACAGCGGAACATTATATAATTATGCGAGCAGATATTACTATGTCTGCAATCGTATGGGAACCTGCGCAGCGGAATATTTTGAGTGGCCCGTACTGCTCCTAATAATGTATATAGGTATTATTGTTAATTTGCGATAACGTCAAATTTTTTACTAAACCTCAAGCACATTTCCGGAAAATTTTTGACTGTAGTTTTAACTTTAGCGTTAATTTTTTGCCAACGGTGCCTTTCACCGACCATGCACCAACCTCGTATGCAATGAAACAAAGAGGTGATTTCTTTTTGTCTCCTAGAATGTTAGTTCCATCAACAATCAAAATTTCATAGAAAGCAAGACAGCTGAAAAAAACCAAATGATAAATCTGCACAAAACGCAGTGTTATGCTAATGATCGAAAGCAAAGTAACCGAAGATATATATACTCTGTTCTGCTATATGTGTTTAATAGTCAGCAGGTGCATAAAGCAAAAAACAAACACTTTAATATTAATAGGTAGCATCATATAACGTAGCTGATATGTAAATTTTGAACGTCTTCATTCCTTAGTTATGAAAATCAACTAATCGATAGACATTATACGTTATGCTAACTATATTCAATTTCAAGGCAACAAATGTACAAATAAGAATATGGACAGCTGTAATCAAAATTGATAAAAACGAATTAATGCGTGCATCATCGGATACAAACGGCGTGAACACTCAACTTCGTAACTTCTCTACAGAAAGGGTGCCCCCAGGATTTCAGCGGGTCCGTCAGATCATGCCCCGATGCAAATATTGGCTCTCCCAGGGAAACCCCCAAAACCTAAGGTATTTCGAGGAGACATAAAAACGGTTACAACAAAATTCAAATTAGCACTTATTATATTTCGACCACTCTTGATAAAATCCTAAGTAAAATGATGTGCTGCCTGTAGAAATGCGCATTTTCCAGGTAAATAATAAATATGCAGCAAAAACATCGATGTGTGCTGTAAATGCATGAAAAACAAGAGAAAGGGCAACTGCAAGACCCCAGTTAACCTGGAGGGAGATGGACACAGATTTCCGCCGTGCCTACGTTGGACCTGAGATCAAACTCAATGCCTTCAGTTAAAATTCGGGCCTGCGGAGAGGCGAGACTTCGTTTGCCAAGACTCCGCGCATTTCGACCCCGTGATTTGTCAACTTTTACTCTGGGAACCGGTATTTTATTGCTTCTGATCGGTTTTAAATTTGTATTTTCCCCTAAATTTTCGACAAATTACGGTTTTTACGCTGCTCACAGCGCTTTAGTCAGCCTTCAACTTGTATTAATTTATGTATAAATTCATCGAAATTTCTAAAAACAAAATATGATTGGTTTTCGACCTTAACTGTCTCCGAGTCGGGATCCTCCACACCGTGCTCTGAGATCAGATATGGCCCTGGGTTTTGAAAGAGTTTCGAAGCCCAGAGGATGCCACAATTCACAAATCCCTACACTCATGATAACAAGACTGTCACGCTGCAGTAGTACATTATAAGGTAAAACACTAGGCGTATTTAAGTAGCAGAAAATGTTATGCTGTGTGTGCTTACCTTCAACACCTTCGATATCAAGCTTTTCGTATTTAGATTCCTCTTCTTCGTCGCTATCCAGAGTATGCTTTGAGTCGCCACGCATAGTTGTCTGAAAATCACTGTAAGAATATTATAGTTACTTAACTGGTCATTCAATGCAATGTCTAGAAGAAGCTTGACGACTGACAGTAAAAAAAACTCACAGTACGTATGTCATCAGCAACTGTATATGTACGACTATATATAGACTAAACACAGTACACAATAAATTAGCACATCGTAGTCTATATAAACTATTGCGCTACGATGCCAAAGAAACACAAAGAATAATTTTAAACCAGGTCATCTACACTCAAGAAAACCGTACACGATAACCGTTAGTAATGAATAAATATCTCGAGCCGATGAAAATCGACTCTACTGAAGACTATCACACTTTTAACATTTTTCAAATATTGGCCTTGCCCATCCAGTTACGTAACCGACCCTGTCAGTCATAACCATGTCCTATACCATATTCTTGAACCCCACTTATGTTCTTGAACCACCAAATCTAATCTCTCACCCAGGTCCTTAGATCACCATATCCAGACCCCATGTTACTGGAGAGATTCGCACCGTCAACCATTAGCATTAGGTTTTTCACGGAGATGTACATTTAATGGTTCAAGATCATGCGTGAAGTCTAAGTAGGCGGTGATCCAAGCACATGAGGGTACGTCAAGCTTTTGACCCACAATATCGGTAACGCTTCCGAGTGTGACGTAATGTCATAACTGTACCGTAAAAATTAACATGAATACTTTGATGGGTATCACACTTTTCAGGAGATAGCACCATCATCGAATCTTGTTAATACTACTGACACGAGCAGCGAGAGCAAACAGAATAAGTGCAGCTAATTAGTGCATTTTGAGGTTACAGAGCAACATCCAGAGTAATGAAAGACAATATAACTACACTGTAAATTGAGAACTCTGCGACGACACGGAAATTTTCGGTACATTTCAAAGCTACATGATTCTATATTTCTTTCAACTATGATCAAAAATACAAAACTTTCTATATATACATATAAACCATGTCAACAAAAACAGAATCTCAAGACTTCTTGCTGTCGTGGGGCCGCACACTTGCCGAAGTGCTTGATGTGTCTAATTTGCCATGTACATATTCTACATATCAACACTAACACATATACTACACCACAGTTACAATTAAAATAAAGTGAACAAAAATTCGAAGGCAGACGTAATCGAACGATGTATATCACAAACGATCGATCGGAATTCATTCAACTAAACGCAAAATAACATTGTTAAACTGAGGGGGGTCACATCGAAAACGCTTGTGTCATCAAGCACGGGTCAAAATTAGAGTTCAGGGAAGCGTCAGCTCTTCTATAATGCACTGTTGGTTAAATTGATCGCAAAACGACCGATTCTTGTTTAAAGGAAAATAATTGAAATCGTGCGAAACTTCGTTCAACTTTTGAGCACTTAATTCTGACAGTACCTGTAGATAACACGCGGCGATCAAAAATTGCTTCATACTGCGCCTGTAAAGTTACATTAACGGTAACAGCCGTTGTAAAATTATTGAGCATAATATCTCTGTTTGTACTACGCATATTCAGATAGCCAATATAAAATTCAAACAGACCTCATTTCATTTGTTCCATATCTACTGTTATCCAAATATATATGGTAAAACTATTGAGTTACAACCGCAATTATCGTCAAAATTAGAATAATAAATACCATAAAAATGAAAATCATACTCGAAATAATGCAAGATACTGAACTAACGTATTACTTTTCTATTTCTTCTTGTATACACATACAAAAAATAGAGCTCTGGACTATTATATTTATGAATTTATTTATTTGTTTACAACGATTGTGCACAACCACAAACATAATAAACGTTTTTTATGCGTTAAGAAAAGAACGAAACCGGAATCACCAATCGTATATATCAATATTAAATTGTTGCCGTTGGCGCAGATTTTTCATAAAGATAATTATTATGGGCTTATGAACTTACACAGGGATGTGTATTGTGGTACTCAATCATACCAATGTTATAATACTCTTGCTTACGCTCATTCCCAAGGCTGTTGTATAGTGAATTACTGGACTGTATTTACAATGGTCGCAAGATTTGACTGCTCTCATTTTCTGCCCATTTGTCAGCATATTTAGTTACAGTAAAGACTAAAAATTGCGAAAAAACTCCCCGCTTTCCCGAAGAGAAACACTTTGCATGTGGAAATCCATTATAATCATGACTTTACGTTTACACAAAACTTGTTAGTCTTTTGGGCTAGTAAATTATTAGGTTAAGACGAATTTCTTCTATTTATTTAATTAGTAGATTACGCGATATTTCTGTTTGTGGACATTTCGGCGTTTTTGGAGAGAAAACTTTTTGTTTAATACTCTCCCAAAGAACCTTGCGGGTACAATAAGATCTTTTAGGGAGTAATCCGAAAAACGACCACATCTTCGGAAGTATAGGAGTATTACCGAGCAACATGCACTTTGCAAAATATTCCTAATGCACTCATCCTGTAACCAAGTGAAAAGCTAATAGTTTACCTTTGTGTGCTGCTGCAAGAATTCTCGCTCAGCGCGCTCCTTGCGTGTTCGCTTTCGCGCTGACGATATTAAGTCCGCATCACTCGGTTCATCTTCCTCCGGCACTGCAATTCGAACGCGTTTCTTTGAATTGCCAGATTTACCGGTATCTCCGGCAGCAACTTGCTCGTTCATCAACTGTTTGTTTGCGCCACTCTCATTCGACATCTTCGCGGATGTAGCTATTACTAAATATAGTTAACGGGTAATATTTATTAAAATGTGAAACCCTAAACACATTGTACACTTGTTACAGCTTATTATATTTTTTACACTACTTACGGACAATATTAACTTCTGGTAATGGAACCACGGAAAGAACGGTGCGCCAATCATTTCTTCCATTGAAGTGCTTTCTACAGCGTTACAAACCCATTCGCATTTGGCATAAGCTACACTGCACACAGATTAATTAAAATTATATTGCGATAATATAAACGCGTACCTGGGAAATTCGTATCTGCATACTCTTGTACCACGATATAAGATTATGGGTTAGCGAGATGCAACATGCTTGGAAAACATAGACATCAAGTCCACATCGAAAACAAACTCGATTTTATGTACCTCTATAACTACCACTAGCAGTGTTGCGACAGAGGAAATTTGAATTTTCATACTAGGATTTCGTTTGAATAGCTAATCACAGAATACATGAAAGAGATACAATCAATTGATAGAGCAAGATATGGAAATCTGGATTTATGGGTCAGTTGCACGCTGCGTTGATAACAGTCGAGAAGAACTCTATATCAAGAAAATGAGTGACGACAGCCTATTCTAGTTTTATGCTCCTGCGGAAATCTACGTTCGTCATACGCTGCCGAAATCAAAGTGATCCGACCCTAAAAGCGCTATTACACACTTATTAGGTGGCATATCCTGTTCGAATAGTATGCTGAAAACTGGTACTTGGGACAAACTCCCTGAGGTTGCCGATACCGAGACGAAACACACGTTCCAATGGATACCAGGGCATAGTGACATTGAGGGAAACGAGATGGCTGATGCCAGTGTAAAAAGAGGACGCACTACAGACCACTCCATGATACCAGTTTGATTTACAACAGCAGTTTCATTAATAACAAGGAGTACAATGATAAAGTAGAAGGAAAACAAGACACACAAAAATGGTTCCCAAATGGAAAGCCAACACTCAATCCTAAAAAAGAAACATACCATAGCGTGGTAGAACGACACTCACACAGCTTAGATTGTCATTGCCCAATCCTTGGTCTGTATTTACAGCGAATTAAAAAGCCATATGAGTCCTGTACGGATTGTCCAGCTGACGTGGACGATGTCAAACATCTCATGGAAGATTGCGCTCCACTCACTCTAGAACGAATCAAATACTTGTATATACACGCGTCAGTGGAACACCTATGGTCTATACCCAAAGATGTCTACCTGATGTTGCAAAATGGTGGCCGCTTCGACTGACGTCAATAACCTATCCCGTTGAGACGAAGAAAACAGATCAACATATATCGTTATGATGCTTATAGGGGAATAGGGGTATTATTCCTTTGAGGTTCGGACCACCTCTCCTCCGGGCGACGCCGATTCCACTGGCGAGGTAGCTTGATCCCTTACCACTTCTTCCTATTGCCTCCCAAACGCACCAAATGTATGCAGAAAATATATATTTGGAAAAATTGCAAATATGTTTTGGTGCAAACAAATTTTCCCCTAGCGACTTTACCATTCCCCTGGTGAGAGGCAGGTCACCCCAAGAGCAAGCTTAAGTCTTCCCCCCACCCCGAAGCCCCGCTATCCCCCAGGACCTCGGCTTGAGCATATGTAGACATACACCAAAGGGAAATACTTATTTTCCAAACATGCAGATATTGCTAAATGCATGCTGCTCAAGCAGGGAGGCTGTTAATATTGATGTGACTCTATGACAAAACCATCGCTATGCCCGAAGCCGGCACATACACCTTTTAATGTTTAAAGGAAGAATTCTAGCGGTGCGACAAAGTCCATCGGTTTCTCTAAAGTACCCATTCTCATGATATTTGAAAATTCCCAAAGAAGCAGCTGAATATACACCTAAAACTACCAAATAAGACACTTCTTAAAGACGATCGTTGTACTGAAGCGTCAGAGAATATTACTGTTACAGGGTAGTTTACGTTGCACGTAATTTTATCGGAAAATGTAAATTTTAGGGGTGTTAAAGAAATGCATGCCATATTGTTTTCGATATACTCAGCGCCTAAGGTCAGCCTTAGCCTAACGTTCTTGTGTGAACCTAAGTCCGACCCCGAACCCTCCGCTATAAGCAGTTCTTTTTTAATGTTATAACGCCCGGCCCCTAAAGGTGGCATGGGCTCAATATAACATATATGTATTACACGAGCACCCTTACTGATAACAGCTGGGTCCAACAAACTTACGTTGGGATCGCGCAAGCTTATGTACTGTACGAAGATAGAACATGATATGCGACATTTTTTGGTCCATCGCTAGACCCCACAAGACCCGACGCAATCAAATTGTGGTCTCTGGTTCGAAAATTTCCTCGATTTGGAATGAAGGTTTTGCACGGCGCACAATGCAACGGCTAAATTGCCACGCCCAGACAGACTATAGCAACACTAATGTACTATATTTAGTGGTCGGAGACGGTTTGGTTTGAGGTCTATCATTCATTAACACAGTTTAGTTTAACAATAAAAAAAATACTGGCATCTCCATCGACCTCCAAATCTCGGGGGGGCATGCCGAAAAATGAATGAGGGGGCCCCCTCATTCGGAATGAGGGGGCGAGAAATCTCGGGGGGGGGGGCATGAATGAGGGGGCGAAAATTCTCGGGGGGGGGGCATCGAAATTTTGACTTTTTATATAAAGTTATATATTTCATAATTACGCTTCCGCACCCGTTCTATATATTAGTTTCAGGCTTTTTGGTGTCTGAAACAATATATACATATACAATATATACATATAAACACGGTGTCAAAATCAGCGACTTTTTTTGCAAAAGTCCATTCCGGAAACTTGGCAAAATTTAACAGGTGAGCCTGAATGAGGGGGCATGAATGTGGGGGCCCCAAAATTCTCGGGGGGGTCGAATGAGGGGGCGACTTCGATTTCGGGGGGGCATGGCCATCTCGGGGGGGCCCCGCCCCCCCCCCGGGATGGAGATGCCAGATATATATTATAATATTTTACTATTAAGTACTGGCGTGGGGCTATATATACCCCAACTAGCTGTGCCGTTGTGCTGCAAGGGGTGTGTTTAATTCACACGCCTTTTCATTTTAATGTATTCCTCGAGCATTCAGCACCAAATGTAGCATGAATTTTTGATTTGGCTGAGCCCGATACCCATACATCTAGCCTCTTCATAACCTCGCTGGGGTAGATATTAGCCCACGCCAGTGCTTGTGTAATTGAATTTCCTCAGTTTTTCCACTTAGCGTACTAAAGGTACCATTTCATGTTTCAGTGTTACATTTAATGGTTAATGCTAATGTACCAATTCATAGTTTACCAATCCACCAAGACCTAGATTTATCAGACAGTGAATCTGACAGCTTTCATGGGGACAATAACATTGCAGAGTGGGATTTAGACGTCCCCGACCATGAAAGTGAATTGATAGCGAGGCTCAATTTCCGCAGCAGTCTGAAGAGGCGCCTAGTGACACAGACGAACCACCGGTACAACGGCAACGAATCAATAATTTCATAACACGATGCGGGAAAACACATTGGAATACCAACGCGAGCACCTATTTAGCTGGCACACGGGCTCATAATATCACTGCTGGGACTCGCCTTCGTCCACGGGGCCATTCTCGCAATCCGAATTTGACTGTCAGTGATGCGTTCGATTGTTTCATCAACGGAGCGATGTTGCAAAATATTGTCACCCGATTGAAGAGATGGAACGAACCCGCGAGAACTTCGCTCGCGAGCTCGCTGCGGTGCCCATAGATATCACCGAACTTCAAGCTTATATTGGCGTGCTTTTCTTATCAGGTACGATGCGGGCTAATCACACTAGCTTTCGAGATATTTTGAGTGACGACAAATGTGGGTCAGAACTAGTTAGATGTGTCATGATCTATGATCGTTTCCTGTTTTTATCACGATGCATCCGATTCGACGTTCGCCAAAACCGAGCAGAGAGAAAACAAGAGAATAAGCTTTTTCCTATTCGCGATTTGTTTGAAAGCTTTGTGAAAAACTGCCGAGACAGCTATTCGCCCAACGAGTTTGTCACCATGGATGAGACGCTTTTGGTGTTTAGCTGTATATAGGTGTGGTTTTAGGATGTACATGCCGAATAAAATGCGAAAATATGGCATCAAACGTTATGTAATGCTGGATTCAACAACATTTTATATCATCAACATTGACATTCAGGTATATCTCGGAAAACGTGACAACCCGCTTGATAACAGTCCAACTTCCGTAGTTTTGTGCCTAATTCCTCCAATATTTGGCACCGGCGGTAATGTGACTACGGACAATTGGCACACGATTATACCACTGGCCACGGCTTTGAAAGAAGACCATCGGCTTACTTTAGCTAGGACTATGAAGAAAAATCGCCGCGAAAAAACCCCCGCAGTTTGCCAATATTAATCGTCAAGTGCAGTACTCGTTTTGTTTGGGTTTTCGCAAGGAATAACTAGTGTCCTCCATTCCGCCGACGAGGAAGCGTTGTGAACCCGATTTCGAGCATGCACAAAGACTACAAAACTGATGAATCGGCAGCAGATGAAATGAAACCTGAAATAATAACATTCTACAACTCAAAAAAGGCGGCGTTGATTCTGTTGATCAGCTTTGCGAGATCGGTTCTGTGGCCCGCAGAACATGGCGGTGGCCGCACATCATTTTCAAGGGGTTTGCTGAACATGAGTGGAATAAACACCATGACTGT